>ATSW01117451.1:0-11392 GCA_000444245.1 Botryllus schlosseri
CTGTTCTACAAAAAGATTGTACCGCAGGTATGAGGCTGAATATTTCTAATACTTCTGAGACTTATGGCTAGCAAAACATGATATACAATTGCAGTTTAAAGTTCATCCAACGCAGAAGCAACTTCCCACTTGGCAGACCGGACTGTCACAATATCACACTGAGACGATCGCAAAAGTGGATTTACATACTTTCGTAGTATTCCCTCGGTATGTCTAGAATTTTTAACCGGACTGACTTTGATAATTATAATGATATCAAAAACTCAATCTCAAACCAAGTATCAATGTTTGATTTGTGGATGTGAAGCAATAACTGCAACTGCTGTACCCAGAATCCCTCAATAGGGTTCTTTAGAGTAATGAGGTATCTTCAGTAACTTGAGACTATATTTTCATGCTTTGCGGGGATAGTTATGTGCACTAGATTCATTTTAATATTCTGAAAACAATGTGGGGGTCGAATATCCGCATTTTAGTTTCATGACCAAAAGTATTTAAGAACCCCTGTAGATACGATACCGCCATATTGTATATTTTGACTCGCGTCAAGTCAGGTTAATCGATTTTCGAAGGTGACTCGAGTCAAATCACTCGATTTTTGTATGTGACTCGAGTTGAGTCAAAATTCAAGTCAGGTGCCTTTTCGTCGTATGAGGCATGATTATGTCATTGCATTTTGCTAGCTGTCTGAAACAGATTGAGCGGTAATTGACTCTGAGCCAATGAACGAATATAGAGTTAAATATACGCGCAAGAAGACGCTGTATCGCTCACATATACGCAGAACTGTTAAACTGCGTAAGTAATTGCACAGCCTCAGTTTATAGAACTTCTAGAACTGGTAACTTTACCAGCCAAAATAGAGAAATAAATTGATAAGATGCAATACATTACCCTTTTACAAACAGATATGATACACCATGCGTTAGTACAACGACGAAGCCGTTTCTGCTAGTGCGGAATAGTGTTGTTGGGCACAGGCGAATAGCTTATTTTGAAAAAAAAACAATAATTTGAAACTGACATCAATTTCAGCATTCAACCGTCAGCCACGTGTTGCACATCTATCCGTAGATTAGTTATCAATACCTATATCTATAGCTACTGTTCGGTCAACTGGAAAGTTACACAGCACATTGCATTGAAATAGCAGTGACGTAACGTTAGCAGTCTTCTCACAACTTTTCTGCAATCCTAGTTAAAACTCCAGACTCAAAGCAAGAGGCTTGGATGCATGATTATGCATTTTTGTTTTACTTCTAATCCAATTCCTGGTTTTCCTGTAAAGGCGACTGTAGGCCTATTATGTGAAACAAGCCAAGCTTGCTCTACGGTACAGACATTTGCTATTCTCATGTCCTTAATAAGAATGGACCATGATTTGGAACTTGATGCGATGTCCGAGTTTTCTCGAATTTAGTCATTTTAATCTAATTTGTATACAAACTGTAGCTATAATTCTAATTTAAATCTAATTTGCAGACAACTGCTGTGTAGCTATAATCCTTATTCTACTCTGATTCGGAAATATATCTAACTGTAATTCCAATCTAATCAGGAAAAGCTAAAATATTTCTAATTGTCCAAGTCTTTTTGTGAAGTCCTTGTCGGGTATGATCGTTGCACTTGAATAATTCTGTTCGTATATTATGATTTCAGATAGCTGGATTCAGCTCAGTTGGAGGCGACACAATTAGCCAATCTGTCAGATCCATCATGAAAAAGGTCGCTACTACCCGTGTGTGGAGCAGTTACAGCCGTGTTGGAAAATCTGGGAAGGAGGCTTTTAACAAGCTCGCGTTGTACAAGATCATATATAGTGAGCAACGTTTATGTTTACCTTCGAACCTATCTATATGTGTTCAGTAGCCCACCTTACACCCCATGTAAATGTTGAGCTAGCTCAGTGGTTCTCGAACTTTTTTGACAAGCTACCTTGACAATAGCTAAAATTTTCGCCACCACCCCTTTATCGTCATATCAAAAATATTAAAACAAGCAGCCAGAATATTAGCGACCCCAACACATTGTTTGGCGGCATGCAGGGTATTCTGGCTACACTATGTTACCAGCCTGAACTATCGCGTCTCCAGCAGGACTGTCGTGTGTGCGCAGCGTGTGCGAATGTTAGCCTGACCGCGGACTTTAGGCTGTTGATGACTAAAATATCAGTTCCGACATGTTGGCGTAGCCAGGAGCCATCTTTGTATATGACCATAAAGTAGAATATCTCGTAAAGGATTTATTTGTCTTGATATTTTTTTTNGCGCTGCGCNCGATTTATTGCCAATCGATTTCTTGCTTTTAGTATTGGTGTCTCCTCCTGAAACGTCTTATTTACGGAATTGATATTAGCTATATTGGCAATTATGCGAGAACGTGTCGTCCGACATACNACTTCGCGTCTGCACTCGCGAAAAGATCGTCGNCGATGAAACCTTTGCACAAAGTGATAGACGCACTTTCACTGAACTCTTCGATATTGATACGTCCAAGCGTTGATTAATCATGTCCTGGCCAAATGAGCCCAGCAGTTTACAGCGTCGACCCACAATATATGCAACTNACAATGTTTTATTGACCTAATTCTTTCATTAACTTTAATAATATTTTCGCGCTTTGCGCGACTAGGACATGTTTTCATGACATAATTGTTAACGATTTTGATGTGTGGTAATATGAGTCCTTTTTTACCGTTACCTATAATCCGNTTCGTTCCTATCGAACGACTAAAANAGCACATCAACATTCAAGTGGCCCACGCAATGGTTTGGAAATCTCATGTGGCCCGTTGGCCGAAAAGGTTGGCCACCCCTGATGTACGGTATCAATAAATTTTTGTCAATCATTATTCAATCGATTAACCAATTCAGTGTCATGGTTCAGTTATTCAAATGTAATACNATGTAATGTTATTCAACAGAATGTTATGTAATTTAACATTGCAAGTCTATTATGGTTAGTGCAGGGGTGGCCAATCGTTTTCAAAAGTCTATTATGGTTTGTGCAGGGGTGGCCAACCTTTTCAAATTTTTTNAAANTTCACGAAACAATTAGGTCAATGAAATAATGTTAGTTGCATATATTNTGGGCCGTCGCTGTATACCGCTGGGCTTATTTGACCAGGACATGATTAATCAACGCTTGGACATATCAATATCGAAGAGTTCAGTGAAAGCGCGTCTATCACTTTGTGCAAAGGTTTCATCGCCGACGATCTCTTCGCGAGTGCAGGCGCGAAGTCGGATGTCGGACGACACGTTCTCGCATTCCATTTTGCTGGGTAAAAGACGGATTAATCGGTCATTTATCTTCAATCAAATAATATAAAGTTAAATATAAATGCAAAAGGCGTTTTATCACTCACACGTAGAACTGCTAATAGCATATGTGAGTAACTTTATAGCTACACGCTACGTTCTATTATCAGCCGAAATAGAGGATCGAATACGAAGCCTCGAGAAGTTGCAATAAATTGATAAGGGACAATATACTACCCTTCCGTGAGAATAGGGACGCATAGACAATATTCGTTCGATTTAAATTATACAGGAGAGTTGGTAAAAGATAGCACCGCGCAATTTAACCACTGTGCTGTCTGAGAAACAAANATACCTTGCTAACAGAATAAACTACTACTACGACGACAACGCAAGCATAAGCTGTGACCGTTTCGTTTGCGGTCAATTAAATTATGATGTAACAACAGGATCAGTGAAAGGTGCGATCAGTGAATGGCTGTTTGCTCTCACAAGTGATACCGGCNTATCGCAAAAAATCCGAACGTACATAAGATATAGGGTGATTTAATTGACACCGTTNACTTGATTACTTGAAATTGACTCGTGAATTTTACTCNGAGTCACGAGTCAATCCATATATCTCGAGCGCCGAGTCGAGTCAAGTCATTTTTGCAAAGTGACTNGAGTCATCCCAACACTGCGTAGTACTAAGAGCTATCTAAACAGGATCGAGCATGTCTTTAACATTCAATGTTGTTGTTTCTCTGTAGGGTTCTATGGGGAAAAAGGCAGAAAGCAGCGTCTTATCCTCGTCATCAGAAGATGAAGAAGACACANANTNAGTTGGCTTGATTATTNNNNCATTCGNTTNTTTGACATCGTTTCNTTCTGAATTATNNTCTNTGAGTTTCNTTGACACTGTTTTCTNTATGAATTATAAGTTCATCAAANGCAATGTNTANTGTGATACGTGTATGTGTCCGCAGCCANCCTCAGGTATGCCTAAATATGGGAATACAGNGATGTTAGTATNNCAGGATGTTTTTNTGACCATCGATTGTACGTTCTAAAGCATTGTAGATACACAGTTTTATCTACGTTTTATTAACGATCCCGATTTGCGTGAAGAACGCGTTAAAACGCGTCGACACAAAAACCGACTTAAAACTATCCTGCTAGTCTTTAATATGAACCAAATAAAAACGTTTTTTTAACCTCAATGGGCTGTTTCGTGTTTGCTGGGATGTTTATTCTGCCACGAGAATAATTATTTCGGCCGTGATGAAAATTAACCAACAAGTCGTTGCAATATTGATGAATTCCATACAAAAATAAATATTTGGCAAATAGCCATCCATATCTTATACCCAAAAGAGCCATATAGGGCTCGCGAGCCATAGGTTCCCGACCACTGCTATACGTGATTCATCGTGTTGCGCCTCATTTTCTCTGTAAAAACTCGTACTAATCATGCTGGTATAAACTTATTCAAGCATGCGAACCTTGAGGTTAAGAGAACGTAGCTTCGTAGTGCTGATGCTCCTTTTAAATGCGAGAACCCATGATCACATGCGTAAGTGGAGCCAAACATGGTCACTACAGCAGTATATACCTAATGTGATGGTGTGTTACATCAGTGACGTGGATCAGGGGAGGCAAGTGAGGCAGTTCGTCACTTGTCGCCACGAAAATTATGAAACCTTCAATTAGTATTGGTATTTTCTATCGATGTTAATGAATGACTAAATTTTGAACATTTTCCTCCCTAAATTAGGCGATATGCATATTTATCGTCTGAAAATAAAGCAAGAAACGAGAGGTTATGCACAGACGGGCCAAGATTCGCCATTGATACCGCAATTCATCCTAAATAGCTTAGAATTTATATTACCTGACATTCATTGAATGTATGATGTAACTGTCGCACTGATTCCGAAAATCGAAATACTGCCCGACTTCTCAATTCTCAAAGTAGTCGGCGGGAACATGTAACGTTACGCCACGCGCGCCTGCATTTTATCGTCGGTACTACAAAGTGACTGACCAGTGACCACTCAAGAACGTGGATGGATATGGCGTAGTTTGTAATACGAGTTTGTAATTGTGAATGTCACTTATTTCACGGCAGTTCATTTCGCGCCGTAGATCAGGAAGACTGTGCGTATTTATTTGATAACTTCTTTGTCATATGGACGTCGGCAAGTCTGCTATTCTCTTTCATCAATCAACGTATCGTGCAATCCACGATTTCGAGTCGGGTACATCGAATTCGCGAGTGATATTGGTCGCCGGCGCGACAGTAACTTAAATTTGGGGATTTGGAAAAAGGGGGTCCGAGCCCCAAACCTAGAAGACGGCAATTGTCTTTACCTCTGAAACGACATGTTTATACGGCCACGAGAATAATTATTCTGGTCGTGATGAAAATTTACTAACAAGTTGTTGCAATATTGATCAATTCAGTTAAAAATTGAATATTTGGCAAAGAGCCATGTCTTATACCCAAAAGAGCCATATATGGCTCGCGAGCCATAGGTTCCCGACCACTGCTTTATACGCTCTGAATTCGTCGAGAATATGTATTGACTCTGAAACACGGACAATCGGACATGCTTGTGTATTTGTTGCTGTTCGTTCCTGCTATGTAGCTTATCCACACAGTTTGCATTCTCAACACCATTTCATTTTCCGTACGCATTGTTTTTAACACCATGATGAATTTGTTTTCAGCAGTTTTCCGACCCGCAAAACAATACAAGTTACAGCACCCCACGCGAAGTCTTCACTGTCGTAAAGGACAAGCGATATCGATTTAGAACTATTAGCAACGCAGCTTTGTTGTGTCCAATGGAGGTTTGATTTTGTTGTTGTTCTTGTTTATTCATCAAAAAGATTTGGCGCTTATCGCCTGACGGCCCTTTGCAGCATGGTCATGTTCATTGTACCTTGTATGCAAAGCAAAGAAAGGAGGTAGTACGATGTTGTTAATTTCATTGCTAAGTGCGCTGACTGCTGCTTCATGTAGACGTGATCACAATCAAAGTTCAAAAAATTTTAGTTGACGATACAAAACCACACAATGACGATTATAGCGTCCGACGGCGCAGATATTGAACCGATAATAGCGACTTCGCTGGTTGTGAATGGAGGTGAAAGATTCGATTTCGTTCTGGAAGCAAATAAAAACGTTTCCAATTACTGGATGCACGTTCAAGGGATAGCCGACTGCAGGAACCAGTCGCAGCGTGCAATTTTGAAGTGAGTTTAAATTGAAATTGCGGAAAGACTGACGTCATTTCACCACGAAATGTAGGTATCATGGCGCACCAGAAGACGAACCAAGAGTCTCCGAGATTGTGCAGGAAGAAAACTTTCTTCAGTTAAATCCGTGGAATGTTCCGAGTAATGACAGTTACGTATACGTCAGCGCATTGTCAGCAGTCCATTCTGATGAATATTCGGCGGATGAAAGATACGCAGGTGAAAATAGGTCGATAGGGGATAACGTATGGTTGTGATTAATATCGTCTTCACGGATAGTATCCATCCTAATAGCATTGCCATCAGAGTCTTCAAACGAATATTCGGCGGATGTATTAAGGGCCAGGACTAACTTAATAACCACAAGTATCAGAATGTCAATTTGCTAATTGAAGTATTACACGTATATTAGACTTTCTATTCACAAAAGTATCAAAGCACTCTTTATGCTCGTCTACAGTACAAACAGTTCCATATCCGTAAACGCAACTAATACTAAATCAGAAACAGCTATCGAAATTGAAACTGCATAAAGTCAGAGAAGCGAATTAAATCCCATGCGAACACAATTCGAATACCACAAATGAGCTCTAAGCCTAACGCTGTAATACGACGCACGCATGATATGAAGCAAGCCTTCAACTTGCCATTCAACTGTCACTGTATTTGCTCATTGGTCAACTATCCAATACAAGTGGCACGATGGTAGGCTAGCCTACTATACTCAGTACCAGTGCTCGTTTACCAGGCCATCTTTAGACAAAGCCCAGCTTGGTCACAGAGTGCGTTACCTGAAATCGAATTGCTGCAGAAAGCTCAATCGACAATAACGAACATTCTCGAGAATTGAAATTAGTATCATGATATGGTATTTAAAATCAATAATAGACCTATATCTAAAATCATTTCCTCGCTTCAGCGGTACCGGACTCCACGCATTTCATCGGGTTTGACTTCATGGTGAGAGATAATCCCTTGTTCAACCACCCGGACTATTACTCAATCGAATCAGTGACAAGGAATAATCATCTGTATTCCCCGCAATTGAACAACATCTCTTTCTCATTCCCTCCATCTCCCATCTTAACACAAGCCGATGACGTGCCAGAAGAGAATCTGTGCGATCCCGAAGCTTCCACCTGGAACAGGACGAAATTCTGCGAGTATGATTTTTGCTACTGTCCCTACGTCATCAATATAGAACCCGGAAGCCTGGTGGAACTGGTCGTCTATGACGAGGGTCGTACATTCGAGTCTGGGCATCCGATGCATCTACATGGACAACATTTTATGGTGGTGGCCATGGATAAGTGAGTTTTATTACGACCATAACATTGGAAAAGAAAAAGAGCAGAAAAATACACAATGAGTCAATTTGTTCAGGTTTCTTCCAAATCCGGAATGGATTAAGATATTGAAAGCATAAGATGAATCGTAAGATGAAATATTAAAACATATTAAAGGCATCCATGGTCCATCAATAAGATGCAACCGCTAGCACTATGATTGTATATTTGGTGGCAGGATATCGGTAAAGTGGCATTCAGTATAGAAGACCTAGTTTAGCTTACTTGGAATTCGTAGCATAGCAAACATGGAAATGATGCCAACTTTAACAGCCTGTATACTTGATAAGTTTTGCCCAAATGGTAACGATACCAAAATGCTATCCTTTTCCACCCGAATGACCCATCAAATGACGTATAGTTAGCAGAGATCAGCCCTACATATCCTGAATATACTTGTAAGCAAAGCAATCTTAGTGTAGATCCGTAAGCGTGAGAGTAGTAGGCTATTTGGCTAATGTGTAACACAATCTTCACCTTTGCAGGCTTGGAAGTGAAATTTCAACCGAAGAAATGAAAGAAATGCATTCGAACGGAAGTATCCGCCGGAGTTTTAATGGTATTCTCAAAGATACAGTCTTCGTGCCAGATGGTGGTTATACAGTTGTCAGATTTTTAGCAGACAATCCGGGTGTCTGGTTTTTTCACTGTCATCTGATCTTTCATTCGCAAATTGGTAAGTTCAAAAAGCACAATCGTATTGGAAGGTGGGTCTACACTCAGTGGCTCCCAAAATTTAAAAAAAATAATCGCGCGACAGTCTCCTACCAGTTTTTAATGGCTTTGTCCCCTTAAAAATCAAGACAAAGCAGCACGTTGGTTTTAAAGGTATCGATGTGGTGAATGCACCTATACTTCTTTGCAACCACATCTGGGCTGTGTTCAGTGCCGTAACTGTCGCATCCCAAACCCCCCAATTGGGGGCGGGGCGATCTCGAATGGGGGCCGAAAATTATTTCGTAAGTAAAATGGATTTTAGAGTAATTTTGATGGAACTATTAAACTTGCAAATTTTCTTCACGCTACGCGGGATTTTATTCCGCTACATCTTTTGGCTTTAATATAAATACCTCCAAAGAATTTTAATTTAATTTATATAAATAGGCATTTCGGGCTGGCAATAACCGCGTCACGTTACTCCAAGACATATAAAGTTTCGACCAGCATGAGAATCCGCAAAGTGTGCTGCCAAAACATCGGCGGCGAGAAATTCTTGACCGAAATGACCGCCGCTGTTGGTCGAGTTATAGATATGGCCAATTGTCAATTGTTCATATAAGCACCCGTAAATGGCATTCTGAGAAAATGATGACCCAAGAAATGTCAACCTGTGCGTCTCGAGAAAGAGGTTTCTCTGACTTTACCATATTTTCTGACTATAGCAGGTGGGAGGTCACAAAATAACAAAATTCAACAGAGTAATTACTAACAACGTTACCAGCTTAATGATCGTATATCATGAACGTGTCCTAAGTTGTCGAAGACACCACCTCCTTCAATTCTACCGGTTAATTTGATCACGTGTGCTGACAAAGGATCCAAAATTTGTGCAACTTGTGTGTGACAAAATTCAATCCTGAATTTCCAATTTCTTCGTGCTGCAGCGCCAACGTTTTGGATGGCTGATGAAGTGGAGTTTTCCACCTGGCTGTGTTTAGTACTGCTTTGGACAACGCAACCCTAACATTACGAATCTCATACAACCGGTTCAAATTCAAATTCAACCCCCGAAAACCCTGGTGTTGTAACCCAATAGGGGGATCAACCTAAGATATGGAGACTTCCTACATTCCCTCTTTCCCATACGGGTCATTTAGATGCCAATATTTATGAATCTGATTAACAAACACGAACACCCTTACCATTGCAAATTCGGTTCGCCAATGAGCCGGAGTAGCTAACGGCGAACGCGAGAATCATCTCTTGTTTCTAATGGATTACTGCGCACCGAAATCACGAGTGCTAATGTTTTGAAAAGTCAGGTGTAGCTCTCTTCTTGTCGTGCGAAGCGGCATTGTTCTAAGGTTAATGAATCAATTTCGTCAATAATATTGGTACTTGAAGACATGACTATAAATTTTTGATACGCTCTCAGACTACGTAATCAGATTTACCGGTTGGGCTGAAACATGCCATGCCCATTGTCCAAGCCACGAGGATAGACTTTTCATGAAGTTTTTATTTCACAGGAATGGAATTAGTATTTAGAGTTGGAAAGCCGCACGAGTGGGTCAACACGCCTACCAATTTTCCCAAGTGCGGGTCTTGGCATTCAGAGAGATCGGGCGGCACTGCTGTGACACATTTACCATTCATCCAAGCGAATCTGTTGCTATATCTGGCGCTCTCGTGGAGTTTATTCGCTATCACCTTCAATACTTGACTGCCCTAATCGGTCAATGCCGTATGGTTGTCGCGACGAGAGGTGGTCAGCCACGAAGTACTTCTGCTTTCTATTCTAAGTAGATTTTGCCTGTTCGCACTTCTGATTCAAGTGGTTGAGATTTTAGACTACTGCTTCTAGTTACCAGTTTACAGTTTATAGGCAAAGCTAGGCCTAGAATATTTACTTTTTACACACTAGTAAATCGTACATTCTACCTTTACTTGAGTAGAAATTTACTACTATACTTCTACCTCTAGTTGAGTACCGAAAATGATTACTTTGAGCACCTATGATCGTTACGCATCGCGACACCTTATTGTTGGTGTTGTTGTTGTTTTGTGATTCACGGTGTTCTTCATCAACGACAATGTTCATTTATACCTCAGGGTCGTACTTTGACGTCTATATTTGCAATGCATGGTTTCCATCGAATTAAAACACGGACAATGTAGAACACGGGCTCGTGCAATCGCGAGGTCATCCGTATGGCTATTGCGTGTGGCAGTAGTTTTAGAGGTAGTAATATTGAAGCCGACTACAATGATGTAATTTAGCAATTGTATTTTTAGATGTGTTTACAATACGCGTGGCATTTGACGTATTGTGTCATTGAATCGCAATTACATTTGCAAATTGCATATCGATTTAATACAAACAAGTTTCGAATCACTTCCCGTATTTGATGTGAAATTAAGTGATTCGCAATATTACTTATTTAAATATACCGGGATTATCCTCGCTGTACTGTAACTGTGATAGGTTTTGTACGGGATATACATATATTGCTGATGCTAAAGTTCGAAAATAGAGGTGTATTCGGGATATACCAGTTTCTAACTTAAGTTATATACATGAATGTAAATGGAGGGTCGGAATTATACTGTGAGAGTCATGAGGAGGTTTGGTACATATAGTTGTGTCAACGAACCAGTGCACGCAAAATGACCGCAAAGCGCCGTTATATGAGGACTATAAAATGCATAAAGGCGTAGAACTCACCATACGGACATGGATGTGTCCAGTACTCCGACTTGCACTTTTAATAATAGAGTGTGAGTAAAATATGTTCTTCCCAGCAGGATATGATGTACCTATAGGATGTGATGTAGACTAGTACTTGTAAGGTTCGTGGTCTCAATGGTAACTTTATTGCGAGT
>ATSW01117454.1:0-11722 GCA_000444245.1 Botryllus schlosseri
ACTATTGTACATATGGTGTTCGGCGACTATGGCCTTTTACACCAGGTCTCAAGAGTCTGGCCCGTCTGTGCCTTGCCTCTCATTTCAAGCTTTATTTTCGAACAATAAATATCAGTTTTTACAGAGAAAGTGTAGCGCACACGACGAATCCCATGTAGTGAGTTCGAATTAGTGCTAGCATGGCGTCATGAATTTTCAATTGTGACGTGACAGTTGATTGGTATGTATTGCTCTCCGAGAGTTAAAATTGAAAAGATTGGGCAAACATGGCTCTTCGGACAAAAAAGGTTACCGACTCCTGGCCTAGAACGAAAATAGATTGTACTAAAAGTCGCCAGTTCTGGAATCAATGATTCCGAAGCATATTAAAAAATATCGTCCTGTGATAAAATGACCAATGCAGTCATGGGAACATGAATATGCTAAATGAACAGCATCGCCAAATAAAAACAAATCCTACTTTCTATAGCCTTTCGTGTTTCGCAAATTGTCTTCGATATATATAGACGTTCACCCGGTTTCTGGTGTCCGACTCAACTGATATGAAACTGACATTAGCATAGGGTTGTAACCAAGTCGCAAGTCAATCTCACTTTTATTAGGGTGACCAATGACCATACGTCGTTGCACGTTGTACATTTGTTAGGGTTATCATACGTCCTCCTTTAGGAGGATTTGTCCTTTTTCTGGTTTTTGAAAATGTCCTCCGAGGGCGCCTAAATGTCCTACTTTTTGACAATTCGTTCTCCTTTAGACGTTTTAGAGCTAATATAGTGGACAGATTGTAGTGAGTATGGGCATAAATAGGAAATTCGTAGTTCGAACGAAAGCGACGTCCTTAGCCACCTCATAAAGTGAAAGAAAATGGTGTAATTTGGGGCACCGAACGAGAAAGTTGACCTTTTTTTTTAGTCAACCGACCACGGAGTGGGAAAAATTCAAGCTTTCCCTCCAGTTTTCTAAGTTTAAAAATTTTGAGTGTCCACCTTTCCCGATTTCAAAATATGGTAACCCTACTTTTACATTACATTTCCCATTACACATTTGAAAAACTGACTAGAGTCGAGTCGAGTCATCAAAAATCATTCCGCGAGTCGGACTCGAGTAGAGTCATAACTGGAGCCATTAGCATTACAACCTTGGGCATTAGGCAAATACATTTGCATTGTTTAGTAACCAAATCTTTTCGCTCCCCCTCCGATCATTCATATGGGACGTTCCAATCTCGGAAAAAGTTTGCTCGTTTACGGCGTTGTATGGTGGATGGCGACGGAGTGCGTGACGGTCTTTTCTATTGACGGTCAGTGTAGTGAGCAGTTCGTTGCACTGCTCCTGTTCGACTTTGATTAATGTCGTAACTTTAGATTTCAGAGTATTGCCAGCATGTATTTACTGTTTTCTGGACTATCTACTGTCAATTTGAAATACTCAGCAGTCAGCCATACAGCGCAACCAGCGACTGGAACCCAGTTCTGTCATAAAACTGTACTTACTCCCTATCAATGCTCTCTCTAATTTTTCACGAGTCTGCGTCCACTCATCAAGTCACTGCGTGGCCCCTGGACAACAGTGCGTACCGACTAAAAAAAGGTCATCACTTCGGCGTTCTTGTGCGCGGTACAGATTTTTCTGTGCGCGGCTACGCACGCGCGCAGCTTAGAGGGAGCATTGGTCCCTATGGACACATAGTGTGGGCGATTTCTGACGAAGTACTATATATTCCTCTCATTCACAGTTACTCATCTTTCAGAGTGAAAAGATGAAGACGGAATATGGAAACGAAAATATCTTACAAGAGTGAACACCACGGTGTCATTACAATCCCATAAAATTGAGATGCTCTAAGCAGAATGACTTGGCTGAATTTCGAAGTTAGAGCTGAAGACTGAGCGCCTATTTTATGCAGCTCATACGAGCCCAATTCCATGTTCTTCTGCTGAATTTACATATATGAGAGAGATATTGAACTTTATAATGAAGTTCTGTGTCTCCAAGAGTCTCTACAAATATGTAACGAAATGAGCCTCGAAAGATTTTTCTACTCGACGCTCGATATTTCCACAATTTCTTGCTTTGTAATGTCTATTACCGAATAATGCATTTTGAACAGGCTTGTTTAACTTAGGGTCTTAGGCATTTGAGAAACCAGATTTTGAAAATGCCAAAATAATACATTTTGAGAATTTGGATTTTAATAATTATTGAAGTAATAACGCCGACAGGAATTGAAACGACTGCGTTTCAGGTGAAAAAGCATGTGTATACAACTATACATACAAGCATAAAAAGCAGGGATTGTTAAACTGGGGTCGGTGAAAGACAGCCCACTCAGTAGAGCAGCATATTTATGAAGTAACTCTTCCGACGCTTCTTGAAAGCGAGCTCAGCCCTCGAAAGATCATGAAGCGCTGAATATCTTTTGTAAAGGACTGACAACAGTCTTTCCATCACTCGCTGCCGTGGAAGCTGATTTTACCAAATTGGTTGCGAGGAAAGTGAATTCAAAAAAAACTAATTGACCTGAGTTAAGAAGCACTGCTTCAGTGCAGAAAATTCAGCTCCATTATAGTTGAAACAATCAAGTGTTGAGAGGAAAATGTATTTATCGTAGGTAGGCTAACGTCTTATTGTTTAAGGGCGCTGATTCTGAGTGGATACCGCACGTTTTGTGGATTCCTTTGATATATATTGTATTTCTCACAACGCATACGGAAGGACGCTAAGCAAGGCCTTTTAAATTGCTGAAATTGATTTTAGCTACAAAATATTGTTGCTGCTGTTTCAAAATAAGCTATTATCAGTGCCCAGCATCAATATCCCTCACTAGCTGAAACGGCGTCGGCGATGTCTACAGCATCAAGGGAGAATCAACTGATATGAATGTGCATGGGCAATTGGGAAAATTGCTATGACGTGCAATGACCCAGACACTGCGAAGACCGAGACGTTTAGTAAAGGGCCTAATTAGTACTCCCCACAGGATTAAAGCTTTTCGAGAAGATAGCCTTTCAGCTAGTGCAGTGTCTCGTAAGACCAATATCAATTCCTTGGTCGCTGAAAAGCATTGTCAGCTATCATCTGCAGCACATATTTGAAAATGCTTTTATATGCATGACCAATTGACCATGATATTTTTGTCGAGGTGCTTTGACGACGAAGATGCGATACGACCATGCGGTCACTAGTCTGCACCTCCGTTTCTTCTCTTCCATGCTATCCTTGGATGCTGAGCGCCTAGCAGGATAGCTGCGGATTCCAGTTTTCGAGTCTTTGGTCTGACCGGGCCGGGGATCGAGCCGTCGACCTACCGTTCAAAAAGCCGTACGCATCACCATTACACTATCTCGCTCGGTTGAATTAGTATTTCTTTAATAAAATATTTCTTATTTTGTTGGAACTATGCCCGTGCTAAAAGTGTGGCCTATTTTACGACCCGCATACTCTATGAAGTTTGAAAAGTGGCCCTCGACCCGTTTTCAGTTGGCAGTCCCTGTTCTAATGAGAGAGAGAGAGGAATTTAGGAACTTTTTTGGCTTATTACCAACAATGATTCAACTATGTATGTTCTCGCGAAACTATTATTTTGGTAGCAGGTTCCTTTAATACCGCATTGTCGCCCGCATGACATGTTTCATCACCGTCAATATGGCTCAGAAACAAGATTTGGAACTATCTTATCGTCTAACATTATTGCCGCACAGCGAGTGTAATTCAAATAGGAATAAGTGGTGCTTGACTTTTTAGCGTTCGTTGGACCGTTGAGCGTCAACCACCGTTGAAACTGTATGGACAAAATACATGAAACATCCAAGTAAACACAGTACAGAACAAAGATGTAGAAAGCCGAGCCTGATATAGTAGATATTAGATCTCGGCAGGTCGTAGAAAGGGGGATTTTGTGTCGACCCAATTCAATGTCTTTTCCATGTCCTTCAATAATGTAAATATTATGCAGATGCTACAGTCTTTAAACATGGTGAGTAGAATGTAGATCCTACATTAAAAGAATATCCTGATATAATAACCTGTTTTCTACCACTGGGGATAACCTGATCACGGCTGCGTACACACACACACACACACCACTTTATCTACTACATATTAATCACATTTGCGGTAAGTTAATTCAAAACGAATTGGCAAGTAAATAATGCCGGTGTAAAAAATGAAACGAACGAAATTACTTGTAGGGCCAAGTAGCAATAAATGAAACTATGAGAACAGTCAGTAATCAGAAGGTTTCATCGTCTGATGATGATAATCCCTCTGGCGTTTCCTTTTCAACACCCTGTAGAAATAAAATGAAAATGACGATTATTAGCTAAGACATTCGTACAGCGAAAATGGCAGAGGTAGCGAGTAACGAATGACTCCTACATTTTTTTCACCCATACTTACTAAAATGGATTTGATTCTGGACTATTTCCACTCAAGTTTTCAAGTTTTTATTATTATATTCTTTATTATTATATGACTAGAGAACTGACTTCAATCGCCACTTCTACTTGATTATCAAGATCAACGATGACTACTTCAGCAATCTTTGAAAACAGCCACTAACACAAAAAGAATTCTTGACTAAAATTTCTTCACATTCTGTCAAAAATGATCAATTCAACAATCCAAATGAATCAGTTATTTGGCAGCTAGTTGGAGAGATATATACTCAAGTCTAGAAAGTGGAATGATACTCTGCCTGGAAAGCTGAAGACCTAACAATACTGTGTACAGAGAACAAAACATTTGAGTGGCGGCACTGGTATAGACATTAACAAATTATTAGAATTGACAGCAAGATAACCAGCAAGACATTAAAATGAGAATTAGTGCAGTTTCTTAGGCTGTAGTGATACTCAGCCAGTAATTCACCTAGCAGAGAGCAAATCGTTTATCCAAGTGAAAATGGTTTGTTACCCAGGGAAAAAATATATTTCCAAGTAAAAAAGGTTTGTTACCCAGGGAAAAAATATATTTCCAAGTGAAAAAGGTTTGTTACCCAGGGAAAAAAATATATTTCCAAGTGAAAAAGGTTTGTTACCCAGGGAAAAATAGATTTCCAAAGGAAAAGGGGTTTGTCACTCTGGATAAACGATTGATCACCAAGTGAAAATGCATTGTTACTCCGAGGAAACGATAAATCTCCAAAGGTCAATGGTATTTTGCTGACCTCCAGGTGAAAATGGTAATTTTACTTGGGTAGGTATCGTTTGTTCAGTGTTAGTGATGTTGTTAAACGTTGTCGATTGACGTTGGTATCCCGTTATTGTATTGCTATGAGTGTGAAAAGGATTTACACATCTTGTGCAGAGTATCAGAGTGTNGCGACAGTAAAGATATTTTTCGCGTGACGAACCAAGATCGTTGTTTAAATNTTAATGCATGCATTTCGATTACCGAGTTGCNNTACAANAGAGATGACTCTACATTAGACCNNGCNNTGTNCTTCGATNAAAACCACAAGACCACATGTAAANCTATTCGCACAACTCGATGATGTTGATATAGTGTTACTNNAATTAATTATTACCTATTTACACAACATAAAAATAACAACCTTGTCGTAGTAAGTAAGTTTCTTGAACTTGTGCTTGATGAAAACGAATGGTGACAAGTATACTTTTGTGTTTGAGTGAAAAAGAATTATTTAGAGTAGTGGCAGTTTGTGACCAACGTATGCAAATTGATCGTATGATATGACAATATACGCTTTCATCAACATAACGACTTGACACTGGAAAAAACACTTTCACGTTATTCAATAAATCGATTCTCGAGACTTGTTACTTGTACGATGTACCGTTGGTGAGCAAACTATAACGGCCATTTTGTATGATAGTATGTTTTAGTTGTATTGTTGTGAGGACAACCATATGATGACTCGGCACTTTTCATTAGCAAAGTAAATTGTTTTGCGCGTTAGATTTGTGGAACGTAAGTCGAATACATACTCTTTTGTGGAAGTAAATGTATTACTGCGATGACGTTGGTAGACCTCTCGAGCAGTGAACAGGGTTTTTGTTTTTGAAAGATATATCGATGTCGGTATAATGTTTTCTAAAAGTCAAACTCGGGCGGATATCATGACTGTATAGGACTTACGATAAACATTATGCTTATACAACTTTGTTACAAGAACTATGATATTTCTGTAAGGTGTGTCGGATTATTTGAATATTTAGATGCGTGACCATTCGTGTAAAAAGTTCTTGTGACATCAGAAACAGTTTGTAGAGTATAACCAAACATTTAGTTTCGTAGTGTGAGGATATCGAGTAAAGTTGATTACTTTGCGTGATGTAAATATCCTTCGTACTTTTGTAAGAGTTGTAGGGATGATCATTCGTATCCTACAAAGTAACTAGTTGATACAACAAAATATTGAATGACCGCTAACACACTGAGTTCATAACCCAAGATAGTGAAAATTGTTTACACTAACATAATTCGTATCCAGCAAAACTATAGACGGAGTTTAAATCTAGATTGTATTAGGCGAAGTGATGAGTACCTCCAGTAATAAAATCGAAACGGCCAAAACAAATTTTCTATGTCTTGGTTGTTGTAAATAACTATTTGGTATGATATTACTTGAGTGTGTGACAATTCGTATCCGTCGAGGTTGAATGTTTAACAATATCGAAATGAATCTAGATCACATGAAGTATATTACATTGATCACAATAGGATCGATGAGAATGTAAACCACATATAGGGCCGTATGCACCAACATTGAACACGTTCAAGTCTGATCGTCTGTTCGCTCGAACATAACTCAAACGAAACATCAGTTCAAAATTTTTCGCGATGCACCATCGATATTTAAACGCCGTTCAGACGAACTGATGATAATTGAGACGAGCTAGCGTTCAGTAAATAGATGCTCAATTTGCCCCCTGAAAAGCTACTCAAGGCCGACCGAATGGTAAACAAAACAAGGTTTTTGTGGAACTCAGCGGTCGCTAGCGCGATGTCCATTTCAATGATGAGCAGCTGAGCACATTCACAAAACTCCGGCTATATTTCTGTAACCATTTTCGAATCAAATACCATTGCTAGCTTTGCCATCATGCTTTTAAAGTTCCAAAATTTAGTCATGGCTTTACTGGCGATGCCCTGCCAGGAGGTAAATTGAAGGACAGGGCGAAAATTTACAATATCCTGGCTTATGAATATATATTTGACACCACACTGTCTGTAAAAATCGAGGGCCAATGGCTCTTTACACCCACTGTCCTCACCCCGCACAACTTGTTCTGTGTGTTCACAGTGTGGAATATCACCTTCATTGTTTTACCCACATTCGAATCTAACCCGAACGGAATGAGTGTCCTGTGCTTCCTTAATTTCTTGGGAGTACCTTACTGTCACCTTGAGAATCATCAGTGCTCCCCTAATCAATTGCGCAAAACTTGCCGAGATTCCACCATTACTGTGTTCTCTCAATAGCCCGACAATCCCATCCAACTACCATATCTGCACAGCATATATTCAACATTCTCAACTGATAAAGTAACACAAATCGACAGACTTATTTCATTGTTCATGACCATGTTGTATACTTGAACAGTTTGAAAAGAACTGAAATCCTTCAATTTGCATTTTTGTCAAGTAAATAGGAATCTCCAGGGTCTGGTCTTCATCATCACACAATAAATTATCATGATAGCCAAACACATGAAATGAAAATAGTCTACAAATACAAACTCATCCAAGTAAAAACCTTTTCATTCAATCATGAGTACTGCACAGTGTGCACACCTAACATTTTCTGCTCTAGACAAGATAAAATACCATGCTATTCATACTTTCAAGCATTATTGTAAGCACCTTGCTAGAGATAAAAGATGATTTGTTATAGAATATGTAAGATTTGTACATCCCTTATCATAGTGCCAACCGAAGCATTTTTCAGAGTCGATCTAATCATTCACTTTATTTCGATTGGTGGTATATTCATATTTTTGGCGGGTTGACTCAAGCATCAAACTTCGGAATGACGATCAGTCAAAATATAAAGCAATTGACTTTCGGACCAAGGTAGTTAGTCCCATCATCACACAGGCACAGTAGGCTACATCAATATCAGAATGGACAACCTTCAGTTGCATGTTGATGCTATTGTAGAAATTGAGATGAATGTGGTCCATGTTGATGTAGGCAACATTCCCCCAACATGGTACAATTCCAAATCGGTCATATTTGCACATTTCCATGACTGGTTTCTTGATTTCACGGTCCTACCACTCGAGTATTCTTGTAGTCATTGACTTTTTGGGGAATTTGGCACAGACAGCAAACTTTGTAATGATATTCAGCCCAAATCTCTAGCAATTGACGTTCGACCCAGGGCAGTTTGTCACCTCTTTGAGCATGAGCAGTAAATCAATATCAGAATGAATGACCTTCAATTACATGTTGACGATATTGTAGAAATCGAGATGAATGTGGTCCATGTTGATGTAGGCTACCTTCCCCCAACATGATTCAATTCCAAAGCAGTCATATTATGCACATTTCCATGACTGGTTTTTTGATTTCTCGGTCCTACCACTAGAGTACTCCTGCAGTCATTGACTTTTTGGGGAATTTGACTCAGACAGATAACTTTGTAATGATATTCAGCCAAAATCTCTAGCGATTGATATACGAGCCAGAGTTAGTCCCCTCTTCTTTGCGAAGTACATCAAAATCGGAATCGATAACCTTCAGTTTCATGGTGATTCTTTTGTATATGTATATGTGTCTTCTTCCAACATAATATTATTGCATATTATGCACATTTTTGAGGATGGTCTCTTGGCCGACATCACTTGATAATGCCGGTTCTCTTTGACTGTGACCTAATCCGAGAATCTCCAGATTAGTGAAACGCTTTATCGTTGTTAGGACGTGTATATATTTCACTCATGTAACCTAAAACCTGTAAAATTACTATAATATAGAGATTTGCAAGACATGCGGCTCCAAAACCAACCTATCTACGGTCGACCGCGAGCGCAAATCACAGGACCACGATTCCTGACGTCTGGTACAAATCCATACAGCTTCTGCTCCCATAACTCAATCGACAACCTACATCATTGGCAAGCAAATCAACTTTCAGTTTTGTTTTGGGTCCATTTTACTAAATTCCGTACTCATACTTCATACTAAACTTGAAACAGTTACATAAAAGAGGATTCAGCAATTCATGACATGCCGTGACATTGGCAGCCGGCAGCTACATGCTTTCCATTTCGCCAATATGGAATCGGTGTCTCGTGCACATCAAAGATTCTACTAATATACACAGGTGTGACGCTGAAAACCGTCGTGGTACACCAAATATATTACGCTAAACGTACCGGGATTCCAACCCGGTCATTTGGGCTATGAGGACAATCTACTGTAATATCGGCTGTACTGGCATAGCTTCAATGATGGTGAAATATATCAAACTTTATAGGGAACACGCCTCATCAATTGCACCCCGCAGGGTACTTCAAAAACTGTACACTGTATACAGACGTCAGACTTGGTCATAATTTTCATTCATTTTTGACCCGAAGGTCTTTCATTCAAACCTACAAGGCGCAAGACAAGAATATTGCATCTTCATTACCGGTACCTTGAGGCAGTCATATGGATTTCCTGGCTCACCACTATACTCGCTAATACCGGTATACCGATCAACTAACAGTAAACTGTAAGCCATTCGGCCTCACATTGGTGAAACTGGGTTCGGAAACATCTAAAATCTATTCCTACAGCTTAGAAAGTCTGCTAATTTACGGAAAGATAGCAAATTGTGCACCTACGTCTTCAACATGAACCAATTTACAGTCAACCAGTCGCGAGAAACAGGAGACCACAATCAGCGATAACCATGCCAAAGCACTGAACTACATTTTAAACAACCTCCCGCGGTTGTTTACTTTTCGATCAAATTCGGCGCGAGTGAACGCTAGATCATTGACGTTTCATTGTTGGTGCTTTGGAAATATCTCCTGAACCCCTGTTTGAGCTCCAGTTTGGGTTCAAAACATGTTGGTGCATACGGCCCATAGTGTCTTTGTTTGAAAGTCATTTCTAATACGGTTACTTCGATCGGTATTAATTCCATGTCATACAAAAACATGAAACCATTGTACAGTTTCGTAGCATGGGAATATCGAGTGAAGTTGATTATTATTTGTGTGACGGAAATATCTTGTATTAATATCGCACACTGGTTTCATTACCCAAGTGAGTGAAAATTGTTTTCTGATAGACAGATATGATTTGTATTTAGAAAAAAACGACTCACACCGATTAAGCGACGCTGTTTAATACCCAATGAGTGAGTGGAATTTCTTAGTGGTTTGATTTAGCTAGTTAATTACCGATGATTCAATCACATACAAGTACATGGTTTTTTAGTGACTGAGTATTGTGACGACATTTACTTTGATGAATGACAATGGGAAAATTTCCAATTTCTCTGGTCGTGTGTGTTGCACAAATAGTTCTAGTATGCAATCAGTGAACATCATACAGATTGACAACGACTTTTAGTAGTTTGGTTAGATGATGACAACTATTCCGGAGGTTCAAATCGATATCACTACTACGAACAGCAATACAAACACATTTTTGTAGAATTCAGTGTAGCACATACTTCGATTTTATTATTGTTATGAGTTTTGTACCAATCAAGACCGGTTGAATAGGACGTATCCAACAAGCATACCTCTATTTACTTTCTTGATGATCAAAATCTTAGAGCGTAACCTCGTAATGTTTTACATTTCACGCGTTCGACAGATAGTGTGAAAAGAGTTTAACACATATTGAATGATACCCTCGAGTTCCCAAGTGATATTTTCGTACTGCGTGATGTGCGTATGTTTCAATTCGATGTCGCAGATTCCGAAAATAAAGTATTGTACCGGTTGTTAAGCAGCAAACGCAATTGTTGTTTCGTCTTTAGTCTTGGTAACTGGAAACAATTAAATTTGTAAAATATTTTCTGATATCCGCGGTACACAGAGTTATAGCGTGCTCTGTCGTGGGCGCGCGTTCTTCTTGGTCCGCGGCTCGATAAGTCAAAGTAGACAAGTCAGCATTGCTCTTTTAATAAAACAACTAAAACATGACGATGCTCATCCGACGGATACTAAAAGACGACTGGCTCGGACGGTGACTAAAAGCGACTGACACAACATAGGTTCGCAACAGCAACAAGTATAGAAGCATAATCAAATCAGTGATCAGCGAGGGTAATTAGGATAATCGTGGAGCGGTACGCTACAAGGGCCCCCCTGGTTGGTAAAAGCTTTAGGATATAATATGGACACTTCATCAGTCAACGATTTAACTACGAATGAATGACGCTACCAGCATGACATGGCAATGATTACAGATTAGGTTTCGAAATACGAGTACGATTCTAATGGTATAACGAATACGATAGCGACGTGGGTGTGGTATGGTAAAGCTATAACGACAAAATGATTCGTTTAGCGATAATATGCAGTTTACAATGTGAAAGGCTCAAGACACGATTTACAGAACATTAGAGGAGATGTAATGCCTGTTGCGAAAAAAATACAAGTGATGGCGGAAAAGTAAATGAGAACACACTAAATATCCATTTTAAATACTGGTGACAACACAAAATCATTCAAGTGATGTGGAGTACGAATATTACGGCCGCTGGCCGACACAGAGTTCGTTCGCGAAATATTAGCTTGCGGTGGCGTCA
>ATSW01117458.1:0-10426 GCA_000444245.1 Botryllus schlosseri
AAAGCTACGAAAGCCGATTCTCTGTCGCCAGAAGGAACGCCTCTACACTCTTGGAATATTACACTCTTGGAATATTTCATTAATGTTATGTGTTGTGTTTTCGGTTATTTATAACCGAATATGTACTCGTTAACGTTTGTTTTGTACCGTTACTACCGTATCTAGCCCGTCTACTAGTAGTTTGTTTTTGTTATTATTACGTCATACAGACAAAATAGTTCTTACATTTCGATTTGATTCACCCTATCACTAACGTTCGCTACTGATGAGAGTTAGTCGAAAAGCTTTTAGCGAATAACAATATGAAGTTATTGTTTCGCGTTATCTAAATTCTGCAACGCTTGACCGATTTCAGACCATCGATCAGGTTTCGCCCTAATTTATCCTTCAACACTACACCGCATCCGCATGGCATTTAATACCACATGGAGATATAGACCAATCGACTAGCTACTCAGAAAACCGACTGCCAAATATCAACTGTAGTAATCCAACATCTGTTTACACCTTTTTGAATTTCACAATGATAAAAACCTGAATGCTGCCGAGTTGAAATGAGCATAAAATCGTCAATTTTTCAAAATGACGTAACTTTTGAACAAGGAATTCAATTCTCCTCAGATAAACTTGAGTGTGTTCGAAATTAACTCATATGTGCTTGTGCCAAATTTCAGAAGATTTAGGAATGCGGTGGTTACAACTTGTTGTCCAGGTTGTGAATGACCCAATAGTGTTGGTAATGGTTGTATCGAAATTAGACCAATGCCACCCGGCGAGAAAGGCGCGCAAGACTTTTGTTGGCCATAATTCTTGGACAGAGTTGTTCCCAGCACTTATCACCCTCCAAACTTTGTTTGGGGCAGACAAAAGGACCCCACTGCTCTGGGAAAAAAATTGGTAGGAGACATCGGGAAATAAATAATGACTGTGAGCGTGTCGCCTACGATTTTGCATGTTCCGTAAAATTTCGACTATTCCAGTCGGAACAGAACATCAAATGACCTGAGAATAGTGACACGATAATATATCAAGCTAGAGCAACGCCGAATTCGGGAAACGTTATGCTACATACGAATGATTCTGTCAATTCAGTTTTGTCGCAGAGAGTCTACTATTGGCTTTGGGATGCGCAATTACTGTGCAATGTGCATGCATGAATCGCTCGCTTTGACACATTTTCAGACACATCTAATGTGTGTTGGGGCTTGGTCGTAACAGGCCACTTTTTTCTTTCGAGTTGTAGAATTTAGGACATCGAGTTGTAGAATTTGGGACATATTTCTATATACTCCAATAAATTTTTCTCGTGGTTGATCAGCATGACAAGATCTGCTTGCCTGTAATGTGTGTATTCCTGTTTCAACAGATGTAATATTATCGACTGAAATAACAGCAATAAAGCACAGACATGGAAGGCACAAGTAACGGCATGGGCTGGACTTGTGAAGATTCCTCGATAATATCGGAGCAAGATGAGTAGCATGATCATCACAGTTATCTTGGTAGCTGATTAGACTCCAGTCATGATAGATTTCCTGATGATAGTTACCAGCATGCTAATGTTGAAGTCGGTACTGAGAATGTCGAAGTCAAGAGTTGGAGAGTCGAGCATTGGATCGTTGGACATATAATACAATCACTTGAAGGATAGTGAGTGCATTGGAAAGATATTTGTCACCGGATGACAAAAGAACTGACCTAAGAGATTACTAATGGTGTTGGAGTCTTCATCATATGTACAAAGCTCATGGACAATTGGACATATTGTATCGAGCAATGTATTCATCTGCAAGGGAGAACTTTTGTGTTGTCCTGTTGTGTGGTGATCGGTATGTAAAAGTTGAAGACACCTGAAAACAGTTGAAGTTGAGTGAAAAGCACACTGCGTGGAACTTGAAAACGGTAAGAACTCCCGTGTACTTTGGAAGATATGCTGATATCATGTAACTAACAGTATTGACGGCAGTGCGTGTCGACATCGGAGCAAAGGAGAGTGTTGTGAATTTTACTCAGAAGTCAAAGAAAATGAAATATCCTACTAAGATGCATGGATTCGTTTCAACAGCTGGCGGCAAGAAATGCCTTGCACAAGTAGACCTTGGCATGAGCGTGCTATTATATTGTTTGCCATTTTGGGTAGCGGTCACATGACCGATGTTATAGAGTGAATATAGTACAGTGGTACCGAGTGAGATATTGGACACCGGGTAGGATGCTGATGCTACCGGGCAGTGGGCAGCTCCCTCGACTGCCAGCAAGCTACGACCTCGATGTTACATTCAAATCAATGGTCTGATGATCATTCCGCAAAACCTCAAACAATACCATTTACCGGCGAACCAGGCTGCCGCCTGGATAACCTATATCTATCACCGGCAGTAGTCTTTGATGAACTGCTGCCGGAAGAATTTTTCAGACACATGTGCGAACAAACCAATATTTACGCAGAACAAGAAGTAAAAAAGAATGGTGCCACTCTTAAACCAAATAGCTATGCCTCAATCTGGCGGCCCACAACATTCATAGAAATCAAGAAGTTTTTTGGGTTTGGGTATTGGCCATGGGCATAGATGTAAAACCTCAAATTCGGCAATACATGTCCAATCAACTTATATATAAAAATGAATTTTTCCCAGGTGTCGACATGTCTAGAAATCGATTTTCTGCGATCATGTCTTTTCTGCATCGCAATAACAATACTAATTACGGCCCCAGTGGCAATGACGGGCATAACGCTTAATCCAAACTGAGGCCAACGTTAACGCACCTTGAAATATTCAAAACAAAATTCGTCCCGAGTAAGGAGCTCAGTTTAGTTGAAGGGACATACCTTCACAAGGTTTTCGCCCTTTACAAGGCGGTGTGGTTTTCGCCCTTTACAAGGCGGTGTGGTTTTCAAGGTCCAAATGGATCCACTACAGAAATCATATACTGCACCTTAAAATGGGCAGTTTATTTTCTGTTTCGCTGCCTTCGGCAGCTCAACCCGGTGGATACATTTTTGACCGCCTTCGGCGCGCGTAATTTATGTAGGTGGGACGCGAGCACTGCATAAAACCTCGAAATGGTACGCGGGTGGAAAAAGGTTGGGAACCACTGACTTAGAGATTGTTACTGTTTGGCGAAAGTGTTTCTGCGGACGGTAGCAGGCCTGCATGCGGACGCGCTAAATCAAACCACCGACGATAGTGCACATGAGATCATGTGCACTATTTCGCATACAAATGATTCTCGCTAATTTGCAGTACGCAGCATCGATAATACGAATTAGTGTATTGGCATTTCAAAAATGACGAGATTTCTAGTTATAAATGAGAAACTCCATGGCTACGCACCTAGGGTCTTAATACCGACAACGCGCTAGTTAATATCAGCCCGGGGCCTACGGCCGAATTAATAGCCGGCTACAGATGATAGCAAACGAGAAAGCACGCATCTAATCAATATAATCAATAATCTAATCAATAATTCCTCAACTTGCACACAGCACGATGGGGTTCCGAGTCTGACATCGCGACAACATCGCGACAAATTGTTTGCTCATTATAACGACGTTTGAGCTGCATTGTTGTATTTCCCGATAAAAGTTGGCAAAGTCTTGTTAGAGTAATGAATATGCGCATTTTGCGCAGGAATGACTTTCAATTCGCAGGCATACACAAACACACTGTCCTCTTTCGCGCTCCAAGCCTCCACTTGAAGAGACTATCACGGAACTAACTCAAGAATTATTTTGTAAACGAATATGGGCGCAAATACAATTTTATTAAGAGAAGGAGAACGTGAATTCGCTCGTCTGGTCGAGGTCGATAGAGAAGATGGTGTTTCTCAGCGCAAGCGTGTCGAAATCGACGTCGTAAACGAGGCTGCTTCGATTGTCTGATTACTAATCAGTAGGNCGATTTTTTTTGACATGTCAAAAAAAAAAGTCAAAATTAGGTCAAAATTGTAGCGTTAGGTCNAAATTTGTCAAAATTGTTTACAAAATCAGACATTTTTTGACCTCTACATTTCGTTTGTATCGTAGATTTTGCGNNGTNTGTGAACNTATCATTTGATAATTTACAGCNTGTAGCCTACTTTATAGGCCTANCGTTGTAAACGGCCCATCGTCTNCTCATTGTGAATCATAAACGGTCAAATGAAACAAATAGTGACATGGTTTTATGGTCAACGTACCGCAATATCCTAACTGAAGCAAGACTGATTGNGCATTGCATGGTTCTCACATCAAGAAGCGCAAGCTNAAAAATTGTGATATAGACCAGTGGTTCTCAACCGCCGGTCCGCGGACTGTATTGTGTTTTGTAGCCAGTAACCAAGATACGAAGAAAATATGGCTTNATCATGAGAATTCGGGATAAGATTTGTCCGACTGGTTTTTCTGGAGAACATGGTCGAAGACCGTTGAGATGAACTAGTGTAGGGGTGTACAAGGAGCGAGTTCAGGCCTATGAGACTCATTCATTTCGAGGTCAACCTCTTCTGCGTCGGGGCACACGAAGACGTGAAGTTGTGGCCAAAAAANCGCTGANAAAATGCGGTGAAAAAAACATAAGTGGCNCNAAAACCTTAGTCTAGAAATGACTGATGCTGGATGGCCAAACCTTTCGATATGGATATGCTCCGTTGTCGGCACGNAATGTTCCAGTTTTNGCAANCTGAGTAGACAGAAGTTACAGNAGTACAACTGCGACACGCAGAGGAATTTAATTCACCATAGTTTGAAATCCTGTGCGTCAGACATGTTTTGTACAGATGTGCTTGGCATAGAATTGTGGTGTGCAAGTTCTGTATGTCACANATGTCCGNAAAATCGTAGCATACTACTGTAATATTAAAAATGAATTCCTTCTCATGGCTGAGGCTCGGGTCGCGAGATGCCACAAAAACTCAGATTTTGGTGGNAGTCTAAAAAGCTGCTATAGCGTTTTTAAACTGTTATTAATTCCNAAGTTAGATTCAGCTAAAGAGCAGAACACAAGGTATTGTGAGATTATTATGCTCTTCTCATTTACCGAGCGATATAGTGTAATGGTTATGCGTCCAGCTTCTCGATCGNTAGGTCCTGGGTTGAAAATTGGTATCCGCAACTACCCTGCTAAGGGCTCAGCAATCATGGATANCATNGAGGANAANNAACGGTGGCGCAGACTTGACGGCCAACTCCGTCGTCAAAGCATCTCGATGGTGCAGGCGAAAAAGAATATCATCTCTCTCTCTCCGGAGACAGAAAATGGGAAATCTAAAAAGAAGAAAACAAGTTGGAGCAACGTATCATAAGACAGCGAGTTTTTTAACCGTTTCAACAAATCAGAGCCTCCGGGACCTTTGTGTCAGCTGTCAAAAACGATTTCTGCCAGCAGGCGTTATCCACTCGCAAAAAATAGGAGTGCAGAGATAGCAGTGCAGAGCAGATTTTAAGACCTGGCCATCCAAGCACAAAACTTGTTTGACCGAGATGGTTTTTGATGAAATAGTTGAAATCAAAACGAGCGAAAAAAGTTGCCATCTTAATGAGACACTTGACAGCTTAAACGCTATAATAGACTTTGTTGCACATCGGAACGAAATGTGGTTTGTCAAGTATCTTAATCTTTCTTAGTTCGTGCCAATACAATTTATTTTACAAAAAAAGTGCGAATGGAGCTTAAAAAGGTTGAAAAGCACTGCCTATAGGTATAATTGATCACAGGCGCCTAAATGACCGGCGCCGAATGTTCCTGTCGTGGCAATCTCAACCTCACGAGTCAAATAACACCCCGCAGGAAAGAATTATATGCCAGTGAAGTAATGAAGCAAAACCGTCTCGTGATTTTCCGAATTTAAAAAACACAAATTATGTTATCAACTATGTGAGGCTTCGCGAACCTCCTGAAAATGCTTTGCGGACCCCCGGTTGAGAACCACTGGTCTAGAATAAACTTACATCTCAACAAGTTTTGCTTCAAACAAAATATGCCTGATCATGGTCTTCATGTATTCTGAATTGACTTGTGACTTGAATCGAGTCACTTGAGACGTAATCATACATCTTGCTTCGAAAAGGCAACTTGTCGTGAATTCTGACTTGACTTGAGTTAAAATGGCGTAACGCAAATACGCAACTTTCATGAGGCATTGGCGGTGATGATATCAATTCATTGGGTCTTCAACATGAAATTTTCACCAAAGATTGAATGATCTCTCACTTTCATGTCAATTTTTCTCGCTCGCGTACCTAATTTAAAGGCCAGTGGTGCTGTTAAAAAACAAACTCCGCGAGATTAGTGACTAATTTGCAAATGAATTGCCTGAAATGAGAGGTTTGGTAATAATGTCAGCATGCGAGGCATAACGAACACTTGAATAACATCACGAAAAATGAAAACCGATATGTCAACATGGTGTGTACACACCGATATGTCAACATGGTGTGTATAAGAGTTCAGCATGGATAGGCTTTTGACAAAGATATGGGTTGGTATTGGTAACTGGAGATTGAGCGTTTGATGAAGAATATCCGGGCAGGAGATATAGGTTGGTATGCCTAGGTTCGGCTTTTGTTTTTGAAGGTTGATATATCCGGATAGGGTAAGGCGTAGCTGGTATCTGGATAGGGAAAGGGTGGGTGATCCAACCCACCCTGTGGCGTGGGTAGACCGACCCACCCTACCCTTCTGATAATGGGGTGGGTTTGTGAGCCACTTCTAGGGGTGTGCATACAAGCACGGAACAGCAAACAATGAGAACGTTTTGTCATTGACGGATCCCACCCGTCTTTTTCCAGTTCTCGTAAATCATCAACTACAGTTCGAAATCTATGTGGAAGGATGAGGCAGACGTATTCGAATACGTCCTTAAAATTGGCGAGAATTTCGGAAAGGTGTGCTGGCATCATATTATCACCAGTAATTAAAAAAAGAAGACATGCGGCAATGCTTGTCGACGTCCGACGACATCATCAAACACCCATTATTTTCATTTGAACACGTGAAGGCACGAAACGCCGGTCACAGTAGACCTAGACGTGGACGTTCTTATGTTGGCTTGACATTTGTGGTGGCGATCCCGTGACCGATGTTCGAAAGTGAATATAGTACGGTGGCGCCGAGTAAAATACAGGAATAAGTCTGCGTAGAAGTCTTATATTGGGCACTGGGTTGGATACATTAGTAGACGATGATAGGATGCTATGAGAGAGGGTTACCATATTTTTGAAATCTGAAAAGAGGACACTTTTACAAAATCTTCATACTTACAATACTGGAGTAAAATCCTGATAAAATGAGAAACTCTTTCCGACTTGAATGACTCAATTCTCTAAAAGCACGTCGGACCGCTGATTGGCAGCTGATTTCCTATATCTCGGTCCAATTTCCACGTGCATTCAACTAGAATTCTCAAGAAAGAGCACAAATTCTCAAAAAACAAGGCAAATCCTCTCCAGGGAGGACGTATGGTAACTATTCTACAAGGTTGCGGAGACAATGTTGATGAGGATGTTGATGATGAGGGAGGGTAGTACTGTTGAATATAACGTCAACCCCATGCCGGAATTTGATATAAGGAGAGGATCTTACTTAGATCAGCACCAACTGGAAAATCAGATTTCACCAAAGCGATTTACTAGTAGCAACATGTCGACAACTGAACAGCTTCCGGTGGAACAGTCCGCCCTGGACAATTATTTCCAAACAGGTCTGTCGAACCCGAAAATGTATGTTTGGTCCGTCGAATTCACATGTTCGAACTCACAAATGTATGTTAAGTAGGCTACAGACAATATGTATCTGGCAGCGTTCGATTCAACAGGAGACATAGTTTTGGGTAGCCGATCTCGAAATTGGTATTCGCACTACCAATGTACATAGTATTTGCAGGGAATGCGAGGTATCGTGGTCACTGCGCTTCGCCCAAAAGTTCGCGTTTCGGAAAAGCGCGTTTCTTAAAAGCGTAAAGGACTTGTACACGAAGCGATCAAGCCGCCAAGTGCCCTCGAATGAACGTGTCTGGAAAAAGGAAGCTATCTTCGAACCGTGAAGATGTGACTAAATTCGTTTCCATCACAGACGAACTTGTCGCTGAAAAGAAAATCCGCCAAGCTTGACGACCGGAATCGATTTCAAAAACGACTGAAAAGAAACCGTGACCGAAGGCACAATTCGTTATGTGTATTGCGTCGAAAGCCAAGAAATCGAAACCAGAAGCAAAGCAACAAATCCCGTGCAAAGAGTTGTAGTGACTAACAAGCTTGAAAGAAAGAGGTCGCCATCTTGCAGTCCGGCCGTACTGTATCGCTGAATTCCTGCGCCGAATCCGGCTCCTGATCCGGAGTGTAAACGAGACGTCATTTCTCGCACGCGAATACAAGTCTCGGCGCGAAATATATTACTGGCAGACAAAGCGCTCTGATGATGGCGGCTTATAGCTACAGCTGTGGGTTTGGTTTAGTTGCGTTCAGGAATTAATCATGGTGAAGTGGGGCTCAGTCAACCATTTCCTTTGGAGGATTACCTAAAAATGTGCATGGTAATTTATATATGCTTAATATTAAACATAGGTACGGTGTATGGTATAATGTCATAAAGTATAGACCTTGGTTTGGTTTGCACTTTTGCGAATATCATGAGCTATAGTGACAGTACTGGATTATTATGACGTGGTGGTCGCTCAAATCATGCGCTCTGATTGAATGTTTTTGTACTTCTGTCTATAATAGTGTAGCGTGGCGCTTGTGGGCTCAGCCAAAGACGTGGTACTAATTCCCAGAGATATAAAATAAGACAGTGGAAGCACAGACGGAAGCGAAGAATGCCACTGATGAGGCGAAAAACAAGAAGCCACGAAAACATGACAAGGGCAATAGGTCTCTGTAGAAAATCCAGATCAAATGCTCATCCAGTTCCAGTAAGTATAAACTCATAGTTTGTTTGCCTACCAACCACCAAGTATATCATTACAGTATTGCAGACTTGTACTGACTATACTAAATTAGTTGACGGACAACTAACCAACGTTTTTTTCAGTACCGTAGTGTTATAATACTAGATGCACATCGGAAAAAAATATTACCGTAGTTTCCAAACAACTAAAGGGCGCCTGTCGTTATATAGTTGCAATTTTTCAAATTTAAGTACCGGTAATTCTAGTTGCGCTTTTTGAAAATCCAGTAGTTTGTACAAGTCTGGTACTTTGCCATCTATATTATCCAATATCCATCTGTTTTAGAGGTATGGGAGAAGGCTTATAATTATTGATATGAAGGAAGTTGCGGACAATAGTAGCCTGTCCTCCTCTTCATTGTCTGAAGATGAAGAACGACAACAGTCTAAACAAAGACGTCAGCTGCAGAGTGGACAATATCTTTTTGTTTAAGCCGGCTGGCCAAATGATGCCATGGGCTGCACAGCAATGTTCCCTCTAAGCTGCGCACTATTGCGATCTCTGCGCACTATTGTCCAAGTCAGTGGTTCTCAACCTTTTTCGCCTCGCGGACCGGTAAAATTTTAAAAAATGTCTGGCGGACCGGTGAACTTTCAAAATTGAAATGAAGCGAAAATGTAACGTATACAACCGTTTTTTGCAAATATATGGTGCTAGAGAGGGACATTTAGAGGGATTCGATCGTATTTAATTATATTCATGATGGCATCCATTTGATTTTATGGTAGTGAGTCTGCCGAGTCGAGGTAAATTTGCCCTGTCCAGATAAATGTGCTAACGCCGAGAGTCGTTTACAGTCTCTCGCGCCGAAGGCCGTGGGTTTAACCGACCACGCCAACCCTAATCATATTCTTCTCTTTGACAATATCAAAAGATGAGGCGTATCGGAGTCGAACCAAGCACCTTGTCGTGCTACCTTCCTCATTGCCCACTGCCACCAGACGTAGGCTACTCTGGCTACTAAGAATACAATGCGTGCTGCAAGAAAACACATTACAGCAGCTATACCGGCCATCCGCAAATCCGTGCCGAAAAAGCACTTCGTCAGCCCACCCACCAAAACGTTGGTCTTGGGCCCCCCACAGGACGATAAGCCAAACCTCAGAGAGCTTCGCCCCCAGACCCCACAGTTGGGTGGATGTTTTCACCTGTACTTGTGATCACATCCATTCTACTCAGCGTAAGCTGAGAGTTTACGTAGCTTATCGCGGCAATAGCGAAAATTTTCGATTATTCACGACTGAAGCGGTTTTCTCGCGGCAGAATTTTTGACTTACCTTTCGGAGTCCCACCATGTTAACCTAAACTTCAATATGTGTGGGTACGTCGTGGCGCGGTAATGGCTGACGCCGAAATGCATGTAAATCATGCGTATTTCTCGGATAAGGGCACCTAATAGGCAAGACATTTAGGGAGACTAAATCGTGCAAAGCGCGAAAAGAAAATGAAAAAATGTTGGAACAAGTTTCAAATAAATAGGCTGTGATTTACGTTCATTTGC
>ATSW01117460.1:0-11643 GCA_000444245.1 Botryllus schlosseri
ATAGGGCAGTGGTTCCCAACCTTTTTCCACCCACGTACCATTTTGAGGTTTTATGCAGTGCTCGCGTACCACCTATTTAAGTTACGTTTCCACCATTAATGACGTCATACTCACGTATTTGACCTATGCGAGGTGTATTAACAAATTCTATTAAACTAGGCCAGGGATGTCAAACATACGGCCCGCGACACGATTTTATCCGGCCCGCATAGCAATTCTGAGTACATTGAAAAAAGATTATATTATCCATCACATCCACAGTAATGAACCAAATTACAAAGTCCGCGTTGAAAGGTAAATATCTTGTATTCATCACAACGCATACGCAGGGATAACGCCAGATTATGACTAAAGCAGGGATGGCCAACCTTTTTGCCATTCACGGCCGCATTTCGACTACTCGCGTAGCCTACGACCGCATTGCAAGACATAGTTGTAATGCACGAGCTGGACGCACCAAAATCGCGAGTGGTCACTGGTAATGTTAAGGAAGGAAGAGCGAAAAAAAACTGATTCTCCAATGAATTTCGTCATTGATATTAGTAGTTTTACATATTACCATAAAACATTCATCCTTTCTCATCCCGTGTGATCAGATTCACTGGTATAGAGTTGAGGTAGGGCTGTTTTCGAAAATTTAACGCAAGTTCTAAATTATGATGCATCTTCGGGTGTGCCAATTGGTATTAGTCACTTTGTAGCAAGCTGTTATTTCTTGACCTCCCATCAGGATTGTTAGTATAGTGAGGAGCACACGATTCCGAGCTGATATTTTTTCATGTGAGGCTCATCATTTTCCATCGATGTTCGCATCTGTATTGTGGGGCTCTGATTGTAAAGGGTGCTACTATATTAAAATCGAAAAATGTAGTCGCATTGAATCGCGCATAGCGCGAAGAAAATTTTAAGAATAATTAAAATCTTTCAAGAAATCGGGAGTCAATTCGTAAATTTGAATTGCATGTCGACGTCCGCCAACACATATTAATTGAATTGCGTGTCTACGGCCGCACAAATTCCCTCTTACGGCCGCAGGTTGGCCACCCCTAGACTAAAGCAAAGGAACACTGAAATATGTCTACTTGTATCGCCGGTAATGCTTTGGTATTCAACCGGACAAACATCGTATTTTCGCCAATTTCATTGCTCGCAAATAATGGTGTTGCGACTCGCTAGAATGGAACCCCTACGATCCATGCTTGATAATAAAGTATTCCTGCGAGAAGCAATGGCACGAGGCAATATTTTGGATTCCGTTGACTGGTCCGCCCGCGAGCGATTTCATGACTTCGATCCGGCCCGCGATGCAATTTGAGTTTGACACCCCTGAACTGGGCATTATCACCCAGGGTTGATGGGATGTATGGTATTGTTTTTTCACCGCCAGTCACAAGAAGAACAACATAATGAAATAACAAAACGCATTCAAAGGTCAATTTATTTAAATGCGATGGCTGCATTTGTTTATTTTCCACTAGCTTGTCGATGCGTGGTATGGTATACGTTTGCTTACAGCGCATCCAAAGTCATGTATGGGCGCAACAAGTCGGTTTCGTTTCTTCGACTTGATAGTCATCAGGGATGAAAATCCTTGCTCGCATTTCCACTTCTAAGGGAAAATTAGCAGCTGGGGAATAGCGCGAGACGACGGCTTCAGAAAACTCAAAATCTACCCCACCTGAACTAATAGCTCCCTTCGGTCGAAAAAAACAGAATCTGCTCGCGTACCACCTGGAAGACCTTCGCGTACCACTAGTGGTACGCGTACCACAGGTTGGGAATCACTGGTTTAAGGATATCAACATGTGATATGTTATGATTATGTGGTTAAGAGGGTTCTTATAATAGCAAGAAGCAGTGAGAGAAATATAAGTAGAGTGCCTTTTACACCAAACTGCAGTAGTATCAAAACTGAGTTTCATAATATCAGTTAATCCTCTAAGTTGGTGGAATTGTGATCTATGCCTAGTTATCTAACTATAATTCTTGACCAAGTAATGTCCATCTTGCTTTACAGGTTACTCACTCATTTATCCAATTATATGACATTTTCGCTATTTTATGTCCAATAAAGAGTGTTGGTTGTGCCCCTTTGTTGGGTCTGCTGATTCGCTCTCTTCACACTTATTGCGGCGCCATACACAACATCCGAGTCTGGTCATATCATGCAGGATTTGTGGCATAATTTTTCCAAAATATGAGGACCTCTGTAGGCATTGTAGAAGGAGACATAAAAATGTGAAGACATCGGACTTGTTCCACTGTGAAGCATATACTCCTCCTGACTATGATATGTTACCTGCTTCCGATGGCGAAAATGGAAATGCTGAGGAATCAAACAATGGCCCTTATTCTGAAATATCTTCGATTTTACCAACAGCAGCTTTATTCCTGCGACTTCAGACATTACATAAATTGAGTGATGCCGGACTCGAAGATATTATCCAGTCAAATAACATTGCTAATTGTTTTCCTCTTGTAGGTAGAACAATCAGTACCAATAGCAGCACTTGTACATCCCAACAATTGAGAGAACAGGGATTGATACCTGAAGTATTGAAATCTAAAGCAGGAAGAAACAAATTCTATCGAGAACATTTTGGCCTAGTCGATCCGGAAGAAATCGTCTTAGGAATGCGGTTCTTAAATGAATTTACCTGTGGAATGTATAAGTTGATTGAAAAACCTGCCTTGGGTTATTTTGTTCTATTCCTGAAGCAGCTTGAAGCGTTATTGAATAGTATTACCAAGCCATTGGCACATACGCTATGTGCCAATGGCATAATGAATGATGTTACACAAGGAAAATATGTCGAATCGCATGCAGGGATTACTAAAAATGCTGATAGCCTCATGTTTGCACTTTATCATGATGAATTTGAAATAGTGAATCCTATCGGAGCTCATCGCAAAAAAGCATAAAATGTCTGCCTTTTACTGGTCCCTTCTGAACATTCCACCGGAATGCCGTAGTGAGCTTGGTAGTATCCAGCTCTTGTGCATTGCAAAATCTATTGATTTGAAAGACTTTTCTGGTCGTAATGCGCTTTTGAAGGATTTTTGTGACGCGATGCAGCAAATGTCAAAAGGTGTTACTCTCACAGTGAAAGGTATAAAAAAATAGTACATGGCTACCTTCTGTTTTGTGTTGGCGACACCCCGGCTGCTCAACTACTAGCTGGCTTCAAAGAAGGTGTTGGAGGAGCTTTTAAGCCATGTCGCACATGCAATGTTGCTAAACAAGATCTCTCGATTTATTATACACATGAGCAGTGCCCAATTCGAAACAAAAGCCAACATGAAAATAGTTTGCAGGCTCTTGAACAATGTGAGAGTGCTCAAAACCGAATCGCAATGTCTCGTGAACTTGGTGTTAATGAGAGAACTTTCTTATCAGAAATACCTTATTTTGATGTGACCAAATGTATGGTCCATGATGCAATGCACATATTGCTTGAGGGGATAGTGAAAATGGAGTTGAAGGCATTTTTATTACATGAAATTGAAAATGGCACACGCTTGCTCGACTGAACAGCCAGCTTCGGAACTTTGAGTATAGTAAGTCTGACCGTAAAGATCGACCTCAAATGATAGAGAGAAAGCACTTGCAACCAACTGCGAATTTTCCGCAAACTGCTGCCAATAGGCTTGTATTGCTTCAAGCTCTGCCTTTCATTATTGGGCCAGATATTTCTGAAATGAATGATCATTGGTTGAATTTGGTAAGGTTACTTCAAATATCTGATTGCTGTTCATAATGTAGAAATCATACGCCTGTACCCTGATTTGCCATTCACTCCCAAACTACACTATCTGGTCCACTTCCCAGAACAAATGAGGCAGTTTGGGCCCTTGCGGATGCAATGGGCAATGAGATTCGAAGCAAAGAATGGCTTTTTTAAATCAAAAAGATGGTATAATTTCAAAAATTTAGCCCTGAGTTTGAGCTATTATCATCAACGTTGGATGTGTATTCAAATGATTGACAAAAAAGGGGAAAAGAAGACTAATTATTTGGAACCGATTATAAGTCTTCATGAAACCTCCGAAATTCCCAGAGCTGACGTACCAGAGATTGAAAACCACATTTCAAATTCTGATTGTGAACATATTTTATCGGCCAGAAGTGCATGTTATCGTAATATCTGCTACAGTTTGGGAGATGTGTTTGTCGATATTATACCTGACTTTGACTTTCCACGTTTTTTCCTTATCACTGATTTGTTTTTTGTTAATGAATGTATCATATGCCGATATTGCAAATTAGAAGTGCTATTTTTCAGTGCAAGAATGAATGCCTTTGCTGTACAGAAGGAATCCCATATTGGATACCGCAATATATCTGATTTTCAGTACCCTTGGCCACAGATAAGCCATAAAATACGTGGTCGGCAATATGTTATGACCAAAAACATTGGACAGAGTTGGCCTTTGTAAGTTTGCGGGGATGCTAAAATACATTTCCTTCATTTTCAACAGAAAATGAGATTGATGAAAGTGTTTTTGGGACATTGACCGAAGCTGACTTTCAGAAATTATTCAAAGTTGGAACTGCTCGTCGTCTGTTGAATTTACAACAAGTATTTATATAGATTCCTTCTCAATTTCCATATAATGATGTAGTTATCTATTTGTTCTCAAGACTTGGAAAACCCTTCAACAAACCAATGCTGATAATGTCATCCCTATATCTTTGGATGTATCACAAACTGTAATTTCTTGCGAAATGACGGAGTTAGAAGATGGCAACGAAAATGAAACATCTTTTCAAGATTGCTCTGCCGTTGAACATGTAAGATTTTTGTCATGAAACCATGCATTTTCAAATCTTGAACTATTTGTATTTTGCAGCTCCCATTACAGAAGAAGATTGTGGAGAAAGTTACTCAGAGCGATGTCTCTGCAATGTCTTCGACATGTGTAAGTTATTCCATTTGGAATAATTGGGATTTGTTGAAATCCAGTATGTTGACTATTCAGATTGATGCAGACGAGAGAAGCATTACACCGTTTGAATATACCCGACGCAGAAGAATGATGCCGTTGCCATCATTTAGTGATAAAGTGCGAACAGCTCTTCAATCAAACTCTATTTTCACTATCGAAAATAGACTTGTTGAGGAATCTGCATATCATGTTCTTCGAAATGGGGACATGACAAAAAAAACAGACTACTCTAATTTTTCTCGGGCTACACTGTAAATCTAAAAGGTGGAGATTTCCTCCATTAGAAGTGGTTCACCATTTTGACCATTTCTAGTGGAATGCAACTCCACCCCCCATCATGGTGGAAATACTTTCCACCCTATATGGGGCAATACCCTCCTCCCTATATGAGGATTACCTTCCACCCTATATGGAGGAATACCCTCTACCCTATATGGGGGACATACCTTCCACCCCAACCTATCTGTCAGCTGCCACACATCTTTGCTTTATGCAATACTGCAGAATACAAATCCAATTAAAACATACAAGCATGGCATTTCATGCATTTTATTATGCCTATTCAAACAGTCATTACTATAGGGTTACCATATTACAGAATCGAAAAAGGAGGACAATTTTACCAATTCAGGAAAGTTAGTTGATCAAGACTCACAGCCGATTTTGCTATTTTTTGCTGGAAAACTTTTGGTGTTAAATGAAAGCGACGAGTCCAAAATTACCATATTTTTTCTTAAATTTAGTCGTGTTGACTAAAATAAAAAGTCGGCACTGACAATCGACTTCGAATGACCCGCTTGAGCCTCCGTATGGTAACCCTACATACCTATGATGACAGTTCCATTGTTTATGGCAACATATTAGTAGCCCTCACAACAAGATTTGTCAGCTCTACGCCAGGCAGCTTTAGCAGGTATGACGAAAGGCACGTGAGAGTGTGCTTGATATTCTTCTGAAACTGTTCAATATCCAATGAGCTGCGATCAGATAAGAGCATGTGTTTCATCAAAACTTTCAATGTTTTTTGAGAAGACGATTCCATCCAAGTGCAGGCTCCATTGCGAATTGTAGACCATCGTTGGATATGGAGAGATAGAAACCTGAAAGATATATTATATTACTATGAAATCTTCGGACTTCAGATCATTATGATATCGAGATAGGCTTAGCACATAGGACAATTTATATTACCACTGCTCAAGTTATAAACATGAATTTGTGTCACAAAATGTTGCTCATTTGATTTATGCTTTTAAAAATATCTTGTCACCAGTCTGTCTGCTGCAATGAAGTATATTTCAATCTCATGAGCCCCAATCCATTACTTAAGCTATGCGCGACGCCTGTACCAGGTCTACTGAAGCTTGCCACTTTCTATCGCTAGAAGTTGTAACGGCATATAAGAAATATGGATTGACTTGATTTTGAAACACTGGTTTACCATTATGGTCATTTACAACAGGCCGGTGTTCCNTATTTTTTAATCCGTATTTGCTGACTTGTAGCACGGCTCACTTCTAGGATTCTTGTAAGACACCGACGAGGCGAGGTAGAAACCAGACTTGTACAAACTACTGAATTTTCNAAATCAGTAACTAGAACTACAACTANTGAATTTTCAAAATCACTAACTTGAGCTACAACTACCAAATTTTCAATATCAGCAACTANCTACAACTACTGAATTTTCAAAATCCGCAACTAGAACTACAACCACTGAATTTTTNAAATCAGCAATTAGAACTACAACCAATCGAAAAAACGTTAGCTAGCTGACCATCGACTAACCAACTGTTTAGTTTTANCAATGTATATTATACACCATCTATCTACGNACAGCTTACCTCTCCAATATGAAGAAAATTGTCGTATCCTTCTCCAAAAATGGTTGGTATACCAGCACGCCAATCCAACACTCCATCACCTATAAAGCAGACACAGGTTATTAGAACTATCGATGATCACTTCTAGCATTCCAATATTTATTTTGAACGCGTGTAATTTTCGGAAATGAATCCGACGGTAACTGGCTGGTACGAGACTATGTTATTGTGAAAGCCACGATTATTGGTGCGGCGCAAGTCAAACAAGTTTCTACAATTGCATCTCAACGGCAGAAGTTAGAGAGCCACACAATTTCATGAAATAATACTCTCACCTAGTAATCCTTGTATAGTCTCGGGAACTTTAGGCCACTTCATTTTGGCCTGAGCTATATTGTACCGGCTCTGTGTTGTGCACTTCCCATCAAGGTTTCAGCCTCTTTCAACATCTTAATATACATAAGATATGATACACCCGTGGCAATGACAATTTATACTATAGACCAGTTGTCACCGCGGCCCACGACTTGATTTGAGCTTTCGGAAGAAAGCTAAGAAAACATTTTAAAATGCTGAAATTGGCGTGTAAAGGCCGAAACACTGACAAGACCGAGGCGCATAGAAAACAGGTTAGGGCAATGGTTCTGAAAGTGGGGGCGCGTCCTCTAGTGGGGGCTTTAAAGCATTTGAAGGGGCGCGGAGCTGCGGTCAACTGAATTTTTTTTCGCGCACTGCGCGATTTACCTCGATTTCATAGCTATAGTTATTGCTCTGTGTATAGTCCCGAATTCATATTATAGAATTCTCTCATCAACATTCATAACCATCCACGCCGTTAAACTATCCGATTGCTAACAGTATGGGTACATTTTGTGATATGACGATAAGGGCGGGCGAAATATTTCAGTGTCATAAAGGTTTGAGAACCACTGGCTTAGGGTTTCCCCACAAGATCAGCGTTCCCAGGTATCGTGCACAGCTCAGAGTTCAAAATAAAATGAAATTGATGCCAGTGATGTTTTGTTGTATTTTTATTCCTTCATTAAAATATTGCTTCTTTTGTGGTCACTATGTCCATCACCTATGTTAGGTAGCACAGGGTTGTACTGACGTAGAGTTTTAAGTCGTGGTTGCCTACTTTATATCGATTTTGGATTCATGCGGCCCGCGGCCGCTACGAAATTTGAAAAGTGGCCCGCGACCCGTTTTGAGTTGGCGACCCCTGCTATAGACTATTGTACATCCTGAAAAATTAGAGTTCAACTAGCTCATCTTAAAACCAAGATATAAATTAACTGGACTTACAACCCTGGCTCTTTTGCATCTAGAGCTGCTGGCTCCTTCTTCTTCCTCAATCACATTCTTTCGTTTTGTACCATGCTTCTGCTTCAGCTGATTCACCAATTCAGCTTCCAAATGTCTTCGATAGTCCTTGAACTTCTGCCTCAAGGCAATATGCCACGAGCCCTGAAGAAATTGCAAATATTGTTGGACTCAACTCTGCAGAGAGTACTATTACTAAAAGCAAGGAAAAACCTCTAAACAGTCCACAAAGTCTAAAAATCGGCATTTTTTCAACAATGGCAGCGCCACGACACAATGAACATAACAATGGGTGGTTTGAGGTGGTTCTATTGCATTGACTTGATAAGCGATTTTTGGGTGACTCGACTTGAATCTAGTCTTTTTTATGGAATTACAATATTGCCAGCGCTACCATGCACCAAGTATTGACGAAAAGCTGGGATGTCGTAGACCACAGGCCATAGTTGTTATGAACGTGAAAGTGATGATTCAACTGGATCATCCGTCATAATTGATTCAGATAAAACCAGTAATGATTCAACTGAATCATCCATTACATTACGTTCAGATGAATCCACCGTTAGGGAGTCGCTAGTGATGCTGCTGTCGCAAACGCTTGGTACATTTTCTAGGAAAATTACGTATAGAGGTGAAGAAATTGATAATTGAAGCCAAGCCTAAACTTACCGGTAACAGGAACTCTAATCCGATCATTGCCTTTTACATCAGCATCAGACAGAAATCAGTAAACTCCTTATCATAACACTCAATATTCAAGAATTCCGGCGCCAAATCAAATTTTAGTGCAGCAGATGATGGTATATCTTCTATTGTGCACGCAGTAATGATCTTGTTGTCGGTATTGAATGTAACTAAGTCTCATAATTATTTAGGACTGAAATCACAAGTTACAATTAGATATCAGAAGAGTTCCTTTCATTCAAACAAGATCTATCCTTGCAACAGTTATAATGAAAATCCAAATTCAAAATATGCAGCTACTGATGGTAAAACTAGAGCCAGTTTGAATACCGTACCCAATAGCTCTATCTATGGTATGCATGAATATGAGAATGTAATCATCCTAGCTAATTTCTTGCATTATAATCACCCGTTGGCTTACTTGAATTACCTTTCCACCAAACAAGATATCATCTCGTCTCTCAGGTACTGCTAACTGCTTATGGCAATGGCAAGTTCATTGAATTTTCAGTCACGAGCGATACCGGTACTTCATACGAAATCGATTAAGCAGATGACATCACTTATGAACTAAAATCAACGATAATCATAATTGTGATTAACTCAAAATCAATGAATATAGATATATTTTTCTGTCGACTGACAGAGTGACTGACTGACGACGCAGAGCGCGCATCCCCGTATATTCGAAATAGCAAATCGCCAGAGTCCCGGATGCTGCCGGTCACGGTTCATTGGTGAGAATATTGGCGATAATAATAAATACCTTAAAGGTTTTGGATATGCTACGGTCGTGCAGGATCTTGAAGTAATTATCACAATCCATTAATGGTATTCAGACATTTTCAAATTTAATAATCCCTCTACTGGCTTAACCACTTGGAAAAAAACTGTTCAATATTTTATCAATATTCCAAAATGCATGCGACTATGACTTCACATTGAGTAAAAAACAACACTCGACTCCAAATTCATGTCTGATGACGTTATTAACTATAAGCCAGTATCAACTGTTATGTTTTAATTGGGCCATACGACAGTTTGCAAACAGTCATTTCTGATTTCCACCATGTCAATAATTGTTTTCCACCAAATATGGTAGACTATTCATTCCCCCCTCTTTCCACCCTCTAAATTCCTCCATATGTGGTGGAGATACGGTGGATAAAGGGAAGGAATGTACCTTCATCCATTTTTCTACCATTTTTTCCACCTTTTAGATTTACAGTGTATGTGCGAGAGATATCCGTGCAATAAGGTTGATATTGACGGAAAACATCCTTCGGTGAGTTGACAGAGTTCGGTATATTTTGCAACAAGTAAATTGGTGATCAAATGATTTTCAGTATTACTTCTCAAAAAAACTATCACAAAAGTTGAGGAATCTCCGACAAAAGGCAAAAGCGTCTGGCGAGTCTTCATGCTTGAGTTCACTAAAATTGTGTTCAAGCACATCAGGTTGTTTACATGGTTATTAGTCATTTTTCATCATTGATAATTTGTGTGCAATTCAGAAGCTTATCCTTCTTTGACCCCCGAAGAAGCAAAGGTGAAGTTGGAAGCTGAATTAAAAAGACCTGATGCCAGTTGGTCAAATCTCCTTTGTCTGATGAAGTACACTCATCAAGATCGACGCAACCAATTCAAGTTGCTTGAATTCGGAAGTGTTCCTGAAATATTGAAGAGCTTTCCTATGCTGAAGGACATCAGACTGGTTAGTTTTCTAATAATTTATTCGTTGAAGATCCATTCGCTATTTTAGCCTTGATAATGACCAAAACAAAAGTGCCCGGATGTGTAAGCAAAATTAATATATATATAATATAAGAAGAATAATGTATTTTTGGTTTACATTATTACTATACTTTATTAAGCTGGTGAGTATCATTATTATTATTATCATCATCTAGTGAAATAAATCTTGTTGTATTCTTATCAAATCCCTCTATATAACCTATAGAAGTGTGTATGCATGCTCTGCTCACTACTAGTCGCTTCTATAGTAATGCTTTACTTTTGTAATAGATCAGAGCGGAGTTTCAAATGCTCGTTCCGATGAGTGTAGAAGAGATGCGTGATAGGTATTGCGAAATGCTTACTACTCTTGACAAAATATTTGGAGTAGAGACAGATGAAGAGGTTTGTAATAATGAACTATACTAGAATGCATATTAGTTATGATAGTCGCGTTAATTTTTGTTGCAATTTTATATTGTATATATTAAATATTGTTGCGGCACAACTCTTGCCATCATATGAACCGAAATGCAATACCTGGAAAGTCCTTCACCAAATCTTCTACATGGCTAATATGATTGTATTCATTTGTAGGGAGAAAAAGCCGATGAGGTTATGCTCCTGATGGAGTTACAAAACGCGTTAACTGAAAAGAGAATCAGGGCACAGCATGATTTGAGGGCGATTAGGCTTTATCAGGTAGGTTGTAAGATTTGCGGCTTGCTTAACCTGGTACTGTGTGAACAATGAACATATATTTACCATAACGTCTTAATTTGTACTGATATTAACTCTTGTCCTGATTTTCAGCAAGCATTGTTTGGCGTTTTCCGTAACATCTCAAACCTTTTACATGGCAGGATCTGGCACAAGTTCGAACTTTACAGACCGTCACAAAAGTACCGCTAGTTGTCTGAAAATTTGGTGGATTAACATGGGCGCATGTAGAGTTAGTTCTAATTCGGGGTCTGTTAATTTCCAAGTTACGCCACAGACATTTGTTTTAATTTGCTGAGTTCACATTTAGCCGCAAAAATGTGGCATAATTGTTTTTGGGTGCTGAAAATATGCCTATGTTTAGATTGACTATGCGTGAGACGGTGCAATAAATACACTCGAACTTCTGAGT
>ATSW01117463.1:0-17762 GCA_000444245.1 Botryllus schlosseri
GACTATATCCCCCGCCTATAGGTAACCAGCATACTCAACGCTGGAATAGTGAAACCGACGTCAAAATATAGATTACTAACCTACGTAGGTAATAGTCAAACTCTCTTCGACCCACGACGATTTACTAGTGAATTCACACGGTTGAGCAATTAATAGTAAGATATGTTAAATGCCCGGCATGTGACTATATAGGCGTAATCCAATACGAATATTTGAACAACTGCGGACGTTCAAGCGTAATCCTCGATTTTAACACGAAAATACCGGGCACAATGATTCAAGTACTCAAGCTGAATCGAGTATTTTATTAACTGTGATGATTCGCCATTCGCGAGTGGAGTATTGAGAAGGTGCGGATAAGAGGGGTGCCTCATTTAATTTGATATTGATGACAGAGAAGATTTAGAGCAAACTATAGCTGGCATGTAATAGCCGGGTTGTAACCAAGTCACAAGTCAATCTTTTATGGTTATGACCTGAGTCATATTCCGAGTCAAGTCCGGGTCCAAGTCAGAAAGCATAGGGTCGATGAGTCCGAGTCCTGGAGTGTTCACTGTCAACTTCCGAGTTCAGGTCATGTTTTAAACCCACTTTTCTAATGATAGTATAATGATAATATATATATTTTGGTAACTTTATTCTTCGAAGTTACACCGAAATGTCTGTCTTGGCCGTACCTGTCTTGAATCATATGACTTAGTCGAGTCATGCGCAAGGATTCGAGTGCTCAGAGTTTATATAGCTCAGTGGTTGTATCTAAAGAGTTGAGTTAGAGAGAGAGAGAGAGAGAGAAAGTTCTTTTATTCGTCAACCACGAAATACGTAAAATAAGTAATATGCTAAAGACTGGGAGACCCGATATGGCAGAAGTCTCCAAACCCTGAGTCACCAGAGCATATTTGGCAGTAATAATGTAAATAATCACAAATATGCTCCCACTGTCAAGTAGCAGAACAATGAGTAAGAAAATAAAACGTAGGCTGTTGGAAGTACAGAACTTCAATATTGCAGCATTATGAACGCATTGTTTGTTAAAAAATTAAAATTAAAAAAAAGAGTGCAACACTAATTAAGTTCGGCTTCAACTGTTGACAGTGTGATCTTTTCTCTGTATAGATAACATAAGGTAAACCGGTAAACCTGTGACCTGAGTTTGAAATATACCAATTTGTCCCAAGTGCACCAGGGTGATATTATTGTACCTTATTAATGAATCAAAACAACAACAATAACATTATTCAAAATGCATCACTGTGTTGACTGTGATGATGAGATGTATTCTTTATAATGAGAGACAGTTTCAATGAATCGAATTGCATAAAAAAGACAATTCATGATGCAGCGATACGATCCTTAGGGACTCCCGCGGATCACAATCCAGTCAGCTGCATTGATGGAGTACAAAAAGCGACTTCCTTCCAAGTCGAGTATCGCGTCACGAATAAACTGAAAACAGGTCGAACATTGGTAAGTTGGACAAGTTAAATATCCAATGCCTAGTTCTGCAATCTACATGTATGATAAGGAAGAGTACGGTAAATTGCGTTGTTCCAAAATTCCACACAGAGGATAAGGAATTTCTTGAGACTTGCCCTACTGGAATCTCGGTATACGTATTGCCTAATATAACAGGTGAGCAGCGATGATTCTCCAAGTTGAAGTAATTTAATGAAAAAAAATAAAGAATAGTGTGAGCACAGGACACCGATTCAATACAGGGACACTTGACAGTCTGTTATGATGGTGGGTATATTGGAAGAGATGAAATAGTCTGGTACCGTACGGTAAAGTTCTTTCGTTATATTGCTTCATGGTTGACAATTTCAAATGTATGCAAATCCGAGACCTTGAGAATGCCAAATTTTCTAAATTCTGGACTGACACCAAGTCTATTATACTTGCAGTTATATTGGATAATGGATATAGCCTATTAATGGCTTTTTTTGTGTAATATCTGGAGCTCTTGTAAGAGCAGCCCCATACTGTTATTCCATGTTAGATGGAAGTGGATGAGTGCATAATATACAGGTGGAAGTGATAATAGAACCAGCGTCTCGATACAGTGCACCAATACGACAAGATATTTTGCTTGCTAATTGCTATATATATAGTTAATGTTTGTGATGGTCCCGAATTAGATTATCGTCAATAACTATAACTATAAATACTTGACTGGTTTTAATCAATGAGTCTTTTAGTTTGAAATCACGTTATTAAGAGATCTTTCTAGGGTCAATTAGTAGAATTTGGGTTTTGAGAGGATTGAAATTTTATTTGAAGCTACCCAATTGCTAGCTCAAAATTAGTATTTTCAATGGCAGATGCATCGTAAAATTCAGATCTGACAATGCTAGTATCATCTGCAAAGAGTATGATATGTTCTGGGGAAAAGTAGACAATATCATTTATAAATATGATAAATAATAGATTACCAAATCAAATCTGGTAGCGCGATGACTCGTCTTTTTTGTCTCGCTCCTTCAGCAAGGAACTCTTTTCACTCACGCACTCACTTACTCACGCACAATCAAAGTAGAAGATTTAATTTCCCTAGATCTCAGTGTAAAACTGCTGCTTGTGAAACAGATACCGTAACAGATACCGTGCGTATTATACATGGGTACAGCAAGCCTTGAAAAAAAAATCCCTCGATCAAAAACTTGAAATCACACCTTTCTTCATGTTTGTTTAAATCGCTCATCACCTCTAGCCATTGGACCCCGTAATTCGTATTATAGAGTGTAACGCGCTGCCAAATAGAGAAGCGTCTAGCCAATTAACGAAAAGCGTGTTTCTAATTAACGAGAGTCGTCTGCAAAGCAGGCGATCTCTTGCTGAGTTGGTTTGCCGTTTGTACGCGAGCGAAATTAGGTCGCTGATTGCTACAAGCGTGCGCGGCAATCCTTGTTGATTCATCGCGTCAACGACAGGCCTCAAAAATCGCATACACAAGAGGCCATGTGCGCACGATATAATCGCTTGCGTAATCAGTCGCATCTCTAACAGGACTGGTGCGCGCGACATAACAGTTGGGGCGGAATAGAGACTAACATTAGGGGCGCACTATATTCGGAAAATTACGGTAGTTACAATGTCGGTATCTAAGAAATCAAGCAATACAAATCCAAGTGTGACTTGTGTGTCTGTCAGTATGGTTACGTGCAATGTGAAAATGAGACAAGAAATCCGATCGAGTTTGCCTCCCTAGGTGGTATTATTTCGTAACATGAAATTTTTTTCAGAGAATGCACGATACGCTAAAAAAAACTATATAGCACGAAAAAAGCAGACGCGTGTTTCAAGAGGACGTAAACTGTGAAAAAGATCACAAAGTTTCACTGTTGGAAAAACTGCACTGACTGACTGCGATGCTCGACTTTTGGCACTGGTTCTTTTCATGGTGCGTTGCTGTATTAGAGGAAAAAAATAAGAAAAGCCCAAATCTACAATAGGTAGGTACAATATGCGAGATGATTTCGAGTTTGCCGCCCGTGTTCCAAGTGAACCCGAAAATGTCGTTAGAGATTGGCCGACCGCTTTATCCTGTTCTGTTGGCGATTCGACTACCTTGTCTGGGTCCCCGTCGTCGCGTTCCTGCAATTCTTGCAACTCTAGTAGTAGACTTTTTGGATTGTAGACATTTTGACACCGTAATATGAAGCGAATGTTCTTTGATAAATTGAAATTTTGGAAAACTACATTTCGTTGCAAAATCGCATCTTGGCTCCATTGCGGAGTCCCCAACTATAGGATTGGGTTAAAAAGGAAACCGCATCAAGATATTCATGTAGGCTAGTACAGGTACGAGTCATCTTGGAATTTTGCGCAAATGCAAGCAACTTTGACTTGATGTTGAAATAGAAAAGAATTAGGACACCGATCATAAAGTGTGTATTGGTGAGTAGTTGGTATTCACAAGAGATCAGGGACATGCGGGACTGCTTGTAAACATAGACGCACAATTTCTTCAACACGGTAAGCTTGTATCATCGGCATTCACGCATGTACTTAACCCTATTGACTTGAGGCTATCTTGGTACTCTTGAAAAAAATCCAAACCCTTCCTTTTTTTCGTCTGGCTACGTTAATTGTGAATCAACATACACAAAACATATTTCGAGGCAGTTTTATGCTGTATGAAATTTTTCTTCGCGTTTTCCACGATTTAGTGTCACTAGATAGCTTGATATTAATATGTGTACCAACATTCACTATAAAATGGCATAATTTATTGAAATAAGTCCAATTCTATTAGCAAGTATGAGAACGGTATATAGTCTACCTAGTATCTTAAATATGCATCTGGCCCTACTAAACTAGAATTTATTAACCCGAGTTAATAAATTTTACTGCAATGAATGTAGTTCTGAAGTAGGCCACCTAGTATCGTGTAACGCTGTTTTGGATGTACTAGTCAAAGGCAGTGGTTTGCAACTGGGGTCATGACCCCCGGTGTGGTTTGCCACTTTTCTGGGATCCCGAAGGTGGTGAACCCAATCAGTTTCCAAAATAAGCAGAAATTAAATCTGGGCAAACCATTGTTAGTGTCACATCATATTGGCACTACAGAGTGTCCGGAATTTGGGCCCACGAAAATAAGGTAACTCTAGTTTAGTCGGACATCGAGTCCGTATTTTGAAGGGGGCAAAAGGATTTGTCTGCACAGGTGAGCTGCAATAACACACATACTGCATCATATATTTGTGTGAGATATATTTATCCAGTACGACCCCTTTTGTTGATCACTTGGTCTTGACACGTGAGAATTTCATTTGGAACAGCGCTCTTAGTTCGTCGCACGCAATGGCATCTTCTTTTATTGCGTGAAGTCAATGACATCTGTGAAGAGGTCAAGTTTCGTTGGTAATTTAAGATTCATGCACTTGTTACAGAGCGATGTTCGCACGCTGTGTTTGTGAATCAGCTCTTTAAAATGAAATTCAAGGGTGACAATGTGATTCATTTGCGGTCGGCACTGTGACAGTGTTATACATCGTGTATAGCTCGCGGTAGGATAGGATAGCCTCGGACTTGCGTGGTAAATTACTGCTATGCTATGTTCCGAGTAAATTAGATAATAGTTAGTCTGACCCAAAGCCACTCACACAGACAGGGCAGATTATTTAACTAGTTAGAGTGAAAGCCGTGAATCTGGTTCTACTCTTATTGGTGAAATGTTTCTATGCTTGCATTGTAATTCTAATCTAATTACTGTTTTTCCGCAGAATGCTACAGGAGAACTGCGTAGTGCGAAATAAGCCAAGCAATTCAGTAATTCTAATCTAATTCATCATTTTACATGTAGTTCTGGTCTTGAAAATGGTAACACATTTACTAAAACAATAGCAGGATTTAAGTGCTGTTAATTTGTCGGCAGGAAAAAAGCATGCCAATATAAAGGCAAGCTGACAACCGACCTTTTTTTATCAATGAGGCAGGGTCGGTCATTTGCAATCATTGAGTGCTGATGAAATCGAAACTGTCAAAAGGCATTTGTACAGGACTGGTGTTTCGTACAACCGAACCTCTGCCATTATAGTGTAAATAAACAATGAACATGCTTTGCAAGTTGCGGCAAATGTATACGGTAGCTATTCACAGTCACTATAACGCCAATCCGAAACCATTTTATGCCATTTACATGGCACTCAATGACTATGATGTAAATGTCTGTGGTCGCACTGCTATACAACTCCTGACTCGAGAGATCTGATATCACACATAGTGATGTAACATATTCCAAACCCATACTTTCTACTTTTCAAAATCCAGAATGGATAAAGTAATTTTGGCTAAAACTTGTACAAGAAGAAGCGGAAGTAGTCTGAAAACAAAAGCGCTTGAGCAAGTGTTGCAAGTGGGCAAAATCTACTTGACTTGACCAATTCTTTTTAGGCCTGCTAGTCCTCTTGTCGTATGGGAACCCTTTGACGAATAGTTTTATCCAGGGTCGCATTGGATGCGTTGTAAAAGAAGCATGGTTACTGTCAGTTCGCTAATGAGGTTTCTGATCTTTGTCAGCTTCTAACGTCTAAAGTTTTGCGCCGTTTGCACCATCAGATGGATAGCATGATTCGGTTCTTGCTATTTTTATTAGTCCTCGACACATCGCCAGCGTGGGCAACAAACGCTCAAATCTCGCATTTCAAAGGAATTGTCTGCAACCAATGCCATCAATGGTGTGAGAACACGGATTTGGTCACCGCGGGAAGTGCTAGGGTGGGTAAAGCTGGACCGCCGGGAGCTCGTGGTTACCCTGGGCCGCGTGGCCCGGTAGGTAGACCTGGTGACATCGGACCCCCTGGTGGAGTTGGCCCGGTTGGTCCTACAGGCTCACAAGGGGAAATCAACATGACTATGATCGAGCAGAGCATGGATAGAAAAATCGAGGGAGGTGAGATTGCCATCGCTGTCGTTTCTCGAGTGACGTTTGTGAAACGAATTCTATGATTCCTAGCTCTTCAGATGATAACCAGGCGAAGTTGTGAAGGGGTCAAAACGGAATCAGCATTGGCACGTAATGACTCTGGGGGTGTCTTCAAATTGTTCATCCCCGAGGTCGGAATCAAGAAGGTGTTTTGCGACGTATCTGACGAAGGTGCAAAATGGACCGTGAGTTTAATGCGCGACTTTTGTAGAAAAGCTAGATTTATTTTTGGTGTTTTTAAAGGTTTTCCAGCGGAGGATGAATGGAAACGTTGACTTTTACAGAGGTTGGGATGATTACGTGAATGGATTTGGCGATTTGCAAGGAGATCATTGGTTAGGTATGTGACTTGTTATATATAAGTTTTGTCGCCAGTATCACAGGAATTGTACCTAGCCGTCTGTCATGACTGTCAGGATGAAGAAAACTTTTGTGATATTTAGTACGACTCTCAATTCGAACGAACATAAGTCAAGACATCGACACATAAATCCTTAGGCTATACTGAAGAACACGTCATCGAGTCTACGGGTTGCAATTTTAACTGGAATGATAAGATCATGAGTCGAATATGCAATCACAATAAGTCTGCAAGAACACAAATACTTTCGTACACAATAGCTAGATATCACTATTGAAGTAACATCCTACTCCAGTACGAGTAGAAGTAATGCTTTTCGAAGCAGCGCTAAACTACTGGAATTGGGAAAACCGGGTTTCGCGACTTTTGCTCAGTATGCCATGAATTTGAGATTTTTTTTTGTTACAATATAGCAGTATCACCAAAAATATAAATTCAAATTTACATTCATCCGACACATGTTTTCTTGGTGTTGGCAGTTCCAACAAAGATGGAGCTTTGTGGTATTTACGTCAATGATAAGATAGAGGAATTGATGTCATATCAGTATTATACCATAATGTAGAGCAGAAGTGATGAAAGTAGTGAAAAAAGCTGTGCAAGTAGAAGTAGCGACGCAAGATTCTACTCAAGTACGAGTAGTAGTGCTTTTGGAAATAGCCCAAAACTGCTCCAACTAAGTATGTAGTTTTGAGAAGCAGTCATATATACTCTCCCTTGAAAGACCAGAAACTGAGCTGTGCCAGCGACGCAGAGAGTTGGATTCGTGCTGCTAGATCCCAGGATGTATAAATTTCCAACAGCATAAGATTAGTCCCGCATCACATGATGCAAATGATGGCTTTGTATAGAACAGTTGCTTTAACTGGAAACCTCGTGAACTGCATATTTGCTACATTCTGGGATAAATCCTCAATATCATATTAGAGTCCCATCGCTCCCCACCACGAGTAATTCTTTTTGTCAGTGTCATCATCGCAGGGTTACCACTTACCATGCGTTATTGGTCGGGACCCTTTTTCGACCAAATAGCCATATTGGCCCAATGTTTTCAATTGCAACTCCGAAAGATCAAGTGTAACGCCACAATTGAACATCCGTGGCGTATTGATAGCACTAATATATAGGATTGGTAGTGTTCATGATGCCACAAGAATAATTATTCTCGCCGTCATGGAAATTTACTAACAATTAAGTTACTGCAATATTGATAAAATTAAAAATTCCTCAAAGTGCCACATCTTATACCCGAAAGAGCCATATAGAGCTCGCGAGCCATAGATTCCCGACCACTTCCATAATATACTCCGTTTTCAGGAAATCGAAAATGTCCTAAATTTCCTCCTTTTTCCTTTTTCGAAATTTGTTCTTTTTTATAGCTTTGACAGCTAGGCTCATGGACAAGGTTAGTCAACACCAGAGAAGTATCGTTGGGAAGTCGGTAGTTCTGGAGCCGAGTCAGTGTGGTGCAGTCCTGGGATCAAGTCACTACCTTCGATTCACGAGTCATTGCACATTTTGACTCGAGTCAATCAAGCGACTCGATTTTTGGTGGTGACTCAAGTCACGAGTCAAGTCTCATTTCAAGTCAAGTTTCATTTTCGAAGTATGAGGCATGCTAGCTGTCTGGAATACAGAATGAGTGGGCATTGATTCTGAGCCGATGAACGGATATAGCAGCGGTTCTCAACCTTTTTGGGCATGCACCCCCCTTGACGATGGTCAAAAATATTGCGCCCCCCCTGACCCCACTGCACTATCGTCATGTCAAAAATTACAGAGGTGAACCACCTTTTTGCTAATCACGGCCGCATTTTGATTACTTATGTAGCCTAAGGCCGCATTCCAGGGCATAGCCGCAATGAACGCAAAATAACTATGGTAAACTGTCCATATCCATTCCCGGGGAACTACGGAATATATTCTAATTTTCACAACGGCCTATTCTGCGCGCCGAAATCGCGAGTGGCAAAGTTATGAATAGTTGCTGGGATTGCATATTGTCGCGCCCCAAGCACGAAAATTTTTCAGAGCCACGAAAGAATGCCGTTGTTAATAGTAGCAGTATCACATATTACTACCAAATATTTATCATTTCTCAGCCCGTGTGATAACATTCGCCGGTAGAGTTGATGGTGGGAGTGCATTCAAAAATTTAGGTCAAGTTATAAATGCTGATGCATCTTTGGGTGGGCCAACTGTTATTAGTTACCTTATTGAATGCTGTTATTCTTGACGATCCCCATTTCGGCACAGATTGTGAAGGGCGCTACTATATTGAAATGGAAAAGTGAAGTCGTATTGAATTGCGCGGAGCGCGAAGAAAATTTCAAGATTAATTGAAATCTCTCAAAAATCCGGCAGTGAATTCGTAATTTCAATTTTCAAGTTTACGGCCGCTAACAGATACTAATTGAATTTGGCTTCGACGGCCGCACAAATTTCCTTCTACTGTCGCAAGCGGCCGTACGGGCGCAGGTTGCCCAACCCTGATCAAATAGTACACATGAGGTATATCTTACGTCAAGTTTGAATCCGCATTCCAGTTGTTCAGTCTTTTACATTTCTGACAAATTTCCCCAAACTTGTTTGAAAATAGCAACTAAACATTGAATAGTACACCAATTTATTTCAAGGTAGGTTGCACCGAGACTAATCGTAATGCTGGTAGTGACTACAGAGAGCACGGCGTCATTCTGTCCTGCCATGCTAAATTTGATCACTTTTGGAATTGAATTATATTGTGTTGATTTAGGGTGGCATAATTGCGGGCGAAACCGGGCAAACTATATTGCGTCTAAGTCTGTCTTAGGCAGTGCAGTTCGCCAGCCATTAACAACAGCTACCCAGGGCACCGAGCTTTAGGCTACTGCCAAAGCTAAGAAGTAATGAATGACTTACACATGGGAATTTTGTGAGAGAACAATGGAGGCTCACTAAAACGCACGATCATTGAATGATTGGTCGCTCTCACGTGTTACAACAGCGTTTTGCGAACAATCCGACCATATGCAAGATACAGTGATTTTTATCGACACCGATTGCTTGATGACTTGAAACTGAGTGAATTTTGCTTCGAGTCCCGAGTCAATCCACATTTGTGATACGCCGAGTCCAGTCAAGTCATTTTAGCAAAGTGACTCGAGTCAAGTCAAGTCAAGTCATACGAAAAAGGTGACTCTAGTCATCCCTACACTGACGTGGTGACCTTTTTTAGTCAACACAAGAATTCCAGTAAAAATTTCAAAATCAGCTATTTTCAATTTCGGTTTGATGATTTGAAAAAGTGTTCTCCTATCCCGATTCCAACTATGGTTACTTAACTATATACATAATCGCCCCCGGGATGGCAGTGCCAACGTCAAGAACCCCTTGCTATTTCGCAACGAGAACAGACATGGGAAGAGTTCTCTCTCGTGAGAAGAACGTTTACTTGAGAAACGGTAAATAGTGAAAGGTAAGTTTGCAATTCCCAGAATAGGAGGTAGCAGAAGTAGCAGGAAGCGATGAGCTAGTGCTGCAAGTAGAGGAGAACTTTGGAAAAGTAAAAGTACTTTGTTATGTGTCCAACTGTGACGTATACCAAGTATCAAATTAAAACCCAATCTCACGTCGGTGTCTTATTTCAGGCCTGGAAACAATGCATGAATTGTCAAAGGGAGGAGACACGGAGTTGAAAATCACAATGATCAAGAGAAATGGAATTTATTGGGTTGCCAAATACAGGTGGATGTCAACTCTAGTCTTCTTATGAACTGGGTTGCAGTTGGTCGAGTCGCCTTCGTGATGTTATTATGTGCATTTCATAAACAACAATAGATTTCCACCCCAGCTTACCAGCCTGGGTGTGAATATGCACCCATGGCACTTGAAAACGGAACTAACCTCGAGCCCAAATTATGAACGTAGGATTCATACAAATTTTGACCTTCCCAGTTCCTTCCGCATTGGGCCCGGATCCGACAACTACAGACTGCACGTATCCGGATACTCCGGGAATTCAACCGGAGATTGGCTCTCAGATCACAACAATCAACAATTCTCAACGAAAGACGCGGATCACGACGCTTCGTCAGGGAATTGCGCTTCTCGCAACGAAGGAGGCTGGTGGTACGGCAGTTGCGGCTTCAGCAACCTGAACGGCAACTTCCACAAAACAGATCGCAAGGGAATCTGGTGGCATAGTCACCTAGCTTACTATCTGCGATTCTCGGAGATGAAGATCCGGAAAAGACCGTGAGACCGACTTTGTCGATTACGTCACACTTAGGACACCGACGCGGTCGTGACGTCATGCATGCTGTTGTTGTCTCTGCGCCTGCAAATGTTGTTGACTGTGACGCAATAAAGCTGCGTTGAAACCTTGAAATGAGTCTCGAACCACTTGGAACGGCTTATCCTTGATCGGTGGATAATCCAAGAATTATCATAAAAACTCAGCTAACTCAGCTTCTGCGGGTTAGAATTAAGACAGATTTGTTTTGCACCGAGACTATTCCGAATGCTGGGAGTGACTACAGAGAGCACGACGTCCTTCTGTCCTGCCAGGCTAAATTTGATCAGTTTTGGAAATGAATTAAATTGTATTGATGTAAGGTACCCTAATTGAGGGCGAAACCGGGCAACCTATATTGCGTCCAAGTCTGGCTTAGGCAGCGCAGTTCGCCCGCTATTAACAACAGCTACCCAGGGCACCTAGCTTAGGAGGCTCACTCTCTCTTTCTCGCGAGAAGAACTTTTACTTGACAAACGTGTAATAGTGAAAGGTAAGTTTGTAAATCCCAGAATAGGAGGAAGCAGAAGTAGCAGGGAAGTTAGATTCATATGAGCTAGTGCCAGACTTTGACGACGGACGACGGAGTTGCGATACGGCGCCCCATGAGGTCATCTAGTCTACGCCCCCGTTTTTTTCTCCTCCATGCTATCCGTGATTGCTGAGCGCCTTGCAGGATAGCTGCGGATACCATTTTTCGAGTCTTTGGTCTGACCCTGCCGGGGATCGAACCCACGACCTACCGCTCGAGAAGCCGGACGCATAACCATTACACTATTTCGCTCTCTCTTAGAGTTGAAATGAATGCGGCGTAGAACACATCAGATTGACTGACTCGGTCGGATAACGTATTTTCTTAGGGTTACCATATTTTGGTATCGGGGAAAGAGGACATTTTTTTGAAATTTTCAGACTTAGAATTGCGGTGTAAAATTCGGAAAAATGGTAAATTTTTCCGACTTTGTGTTCGTTGTCTAAAAAAAGATCATCATTTCCGATCGCCGGCCGGTTTACACACTTTTCACCTAAAAATTTGTGGTGTTGACTAAAAAGAAATGTCACATACGTTCGCACCACGAATTTGCGTCATTTATGCCCATTTTCACCCGAATCTCGCCATGATCTTAGCTCTAGAAGCTGCAAAGGAGGTCGAATCGCCAAGAATGAGGACATTTGGGCGCCCTCGAATGACATTTTCAAAAACCTGAAAAACGAGGACGTATGGTAACCCTAATTTTCTGCTTTTCATCTGACCCGCGGAGAAAATAATTGCCAACCCCTGTCCTAAATCCACCTCATTGGTTGCTTGATCTAATAACAACGTGCGATCACAGGGCATGACGGCATTCGAGTCAAACAGTGAAGTTATTTTTTGAGTGTTGAAATTATACGATCAGTATCAGTTTATTGAGAATTTCATCATTTGAAATCACCACAAGACTGCGATACAACGAAAAGATAGGAAGGTGTCGGGATGACTTGGAGTTGTCTTTGAAATCGGACGCCCATCTCGGCCTATGCGATGTAAAGGAGAGGCATACACACTGAATGAAAAGTAATAGAAGATAGTATAGACAATGACAAGTGACAAAATGAGGTGACATGTGACGGAAGGCGAGATCGATAATTCAGGTCGAGGTTCAGGGAACTGGAGGGCTGATTCAGTTAAAATTGCTTGTATTTCGACTTGAATGTCGTACGGGGCTGTTAATTTTTTTATATTTTTTTCCAAATCTTGCTTGCTAGAGAATTAAATCGTCAGGTTGCATCAAAAAACGATGCACACCAATCTGAATACATTGCAACCGGTAATCGCGAAGTAATTGCAGTTTTAAAATTTTTGATTTATTATAATAGTAAAACGAAATTTCAAATTTTACCCCATGAAACTGATAATGTCGTCTACCAAAACAATGCAAAACAAATTTGACTCAATTCCAACCAGTAGAAGCAGAGTTATTAAAGTTTATCGTTGATGATTCTGGGATTACCCCCCCGTGAATGCTATTTTTTTCAAATCCAAAATTTCCAACTGCAACTGAAAAATGCCAAGTTATCTTTACTGTGATGTAGAAGTAGCACAATATTATTTGTGGTCGCATAAAAGGTACAGATTAGAACTTCTCACATCATTCATATGTGATGGTAGGATGGGAATTATACGAGGATATTCTAAAATAGTGGAAATGCAGTCATATCTGGATATGCCTGTTGAAATGATATTGGAACTAGATCAACCACTAGTAATATGAAGAAAAAAAGCAACATAAAATGTCATCATCAGACATTATAAACATTTCTCTATTGTACGGATGTTGGCAAACCAAAACTAACACGAAAACATTCACTATTTTTTTCACGGATTGCAGCGTTCTCGAATTGCAGATATGAAAAACAACATTGCCACCGATTCATAAAAATCGATTCACCAAAAATATATGATTTTAGTGGGAAATTACTACAACAGACCCTCACCATATATTGGAATATTGCTAGTAACGGAAATGCACTTCATTTGATACAAGATCGAGTCACATGATTTGCGAAGGATTAAAATTATTGTCGTAACACAACTGGAATTCACAAAGTGAACTGAATATGTTCGATCCATACAGAAGGATTCATACAGTTTTTACATCCTCAAAACACAAAATTGTAGCGACTGTAAAATCTGCGCAAATGTTAACTTGCAAGCATTTTGCCTGCTTTGAGGAAACTCTTGGAGGTTCAGCACTTCAATATACTATTGAATAATATATTCATGTTTAAATAAACTCGATATTTTCCGCTGACACTCGCCATGGGTAATCGTTAGCAACTAGCAGGGTTTTAATGACTCGAATCACGATTTTCTGATTGACTCAACATAAATTTGTGTATTGACTCGAACCAAGTCATATGACTCGAGACTAGCACGGCCAAGACAGACATTTCATTGTAACTCCGAAGAATAGTAAAGTCATCACATGATTGGTATTTCGTCTATCAGTCCTGATGCTTGGAAAATAGGGCCAGAAAATGAGGAAATTTACTATATTATGAATACGAGCCAGTCTATATCAGTTGAGCAGAGTTGAATAAAGGGGGTTGAGTCGGATTGAACTCAAAACTGAGCAGTAAACACAACGACTCGGACTCGACCCTCTACTCACTGACTTGGACTTGGTGGTGAATTGAAAATGACTCGAGCCAAAACTATAAAAGTGAGATTGACTTGTGACTTGGCAGGTGGCGTCATATTGGTGATACGATTGTTGATATACAATGTTCATTTCGATTCTTTACTAGTTGCTGACGATTACTCTTGACGAGTGTCAGGTGAAAATATTCGGGTTTGTATCAATATGAATACTCAATTGCCTTTTTTGTGGTCATCGATTCCGGCTCGTGTTCGTGAACATTCTTTTTAAATGAGATGGTCTTGCTTTCGTACGTCAGTCTTCTGCCTCGTTTGCGACTTGAGATTTGACGATACGTCCGTGAACAATCCGTCCCAATCCCAGGCTTGTTCGCCTTCACAAACGTCACTGTCCGCGGACATGTGCTTTGCGAGCAGCTTGAGGTCGATCTCATTATCGAGAAGAGTGAAAGTGGAATGTCGTTGCAGGTCCGAGTCCAATTCTCTGTACGTAGCCACCTGATTCATGGCCACAGTCGGTGGAGCTGCCATTTTGTCACTCGCCTCTTGGTTCTGGAAATATTGTTTTCGTTATTGACTGCTGATATGCAAAATCGAATATCTGAGTGCAGAACACTAGAAGATTTTCAGATTTTCAAAATTCGATTAGAATTAGAATGATGGCACACACTCTTTCTACAACTTGGACTAAAATTAGAATGATAACTACACATTTTTTCAAATCAATTAGAATGATAGCTACATAGCTTTTTCCAAATTAGATTAGAATTACTGAATTCGCCCGAATTACAGACGTTGAATGAACACCAGCTCCTATCAAACCAGGGTTTGGCAAACGTCTGTACAGCAAGATTGGCTCGTTTTACAGGATACAGTTCTACTGCAACATTCTCAAGAAAACCAGAAATTACATTAGAATTGGAATAAGAGCATTGAAACGTGTCACAAATTAGATTTGAATTAGAATTACAGCAGAGAAACATTTCAAGAATTAGATTGACGGCATTTCGCTATAATGAGTATAATTATACAACGAGACAATGACTTGAACTCGGTCTCGAGTCAAAACACGATGACTCAGACTCGACCCTCCACTAGCTGGCTTGCACTCGGACTTGACCCGCTGGTGACTTAAAATGACTTGACTCGTGTCAAAACTATAGAAGTGAGATTGACTTGTGACTTGGTTACAACCCTGGAATGGTGTTTAAATACTACCTTTTTCTAGGCACCAAGAAAAGAACGAAAGCTTTGCGCCACAAAAATTTGGTATATTTTTGTGACCTTGCATATTTCTTTGGACTTTGTAACAATACCGCGGTAGGTTTGGAAAAAAATCGAGTTCCCAAGTGATTTTATTCCGAGTCAAGTATAAGTCGTCGACTATCTGAGCATTATCACTCATTATGCCGGCATAAAAGTATGAATGATGTAGAAATTTCAAATATGTATTTTTGATGCGACCACAGAGTATAACGTCAGTCAGATAAAATATAATTTGGCATTTTATCGACCATGCCTATTTCATCGCACTTTGTGACAATGTAGCGAATTGATCATGAATTCACAAATATATCATTTCTACTAGAACCCCAATGCATGCTGGTATAGTAATCAAGTGCTCTGCGCTTTGTCTTAAAAGTGAACGTGAAAAGATCGATCAATCTCACCAGCAAACCGTCATCATCCGGTATCATCTCAATATCGGGGGTGCTTTCGTCATCATCCGACTCGAGCCGAGTCTGAGAATCCGCGAACAACCGTGAATCTTCCAATCGGTCTTTTTTAGCCGCATCTCCCCAACCACCCATTCTCCTAGACGGCCTGGCCGGGGACTCTTTTCTTGTATCCAGACTCGGTGTCGGTTTTGGGGGATCTGGCTTTCCTTTTTCATTGGAATTCAGTGAAGTTTTCGACTTTGTGGTTCTAGCGCGACGTCCGGTTTTTGGTTGGTTGCGCTTCTCCGTACCAAAGTCGAAATCCATCACGATTACTGCGATTAAAACGGAGAAAAAAACAAAGTTTTGGTGAAGTTATTATCATTTTATCAACAGATCACACTACCAGATTGTGAAATTACATAGGCCTATTTCATAAAGTCAAAAACAAACGCTCTGGCCTACAAATACAGAATAGAAATATTATATATTACATGTGAGACAAATAGTCAAGTCAGTCAAGATGGCTTTCTGAATTCTGACAAAAGACTTTTCATTATAACATTATCTTGTGATGTTTTTGAATAGATGAAAAAATCAATAAATGAATAGCAGATTCCGACTAAAAAAGTATTAGTGTCTGATTAATGGCTACTCCGTACTCCACAAGTCCACATCATTTCGACACCCTCCTTCATTATATACTGTAGCAATCTCGTAATTTCATGATCTGACGATTACCCTTGACGAGTGTCAGATGGAAATATTTGGGTTTACTTCAATATGAATAAGGAATATAATATACTACGGTACCCAATCAGAATACCATAGTACGTGCGAGATAAATACCCGAAGTGATCGCATTTACAACGGGTAAGCAATTAAAGAAAGTTATGACGCAAAGCAGTATATGGAAAATATACCGAGAACATGCATTCCCTACTAATTATATTATTTATCAGGCTAGTCTTTCAACCATACTATCAACTTTCAGTACCGAATCTCTGCTCTGCTTGCAATACAGACTACAGAGCCACAGAGGACCACTGTGATTCTATTAGAATTTTTGGCCGAAATCGGTGATCGGGTGAATCATGGAAATATACTCGGGTGTCATTACGTTTTGCTCTTTGGAAATTACATCGGCATANTCNGGAACCTCTTGCCANACTATTTCTTGGTGATGTATTCAANGACAAATGCNNGTAAACGACNGTTTTNGGGTGTANTTCCNGGTATNATGACGAAANAACAATTTTAAGAAGACGAATNGATACCTACTACNCAGCCGTTTGACTGAATATTTTGCAGAGAANTCGNCAGAAATGTGTCGATGATAACGCTCANCAGACCATGTCTATCGACAATCCTTGGGGTATAAATATATTTCGAAGAGTGCGNNAATGGTTTCACACCGGCGGCNGCTACAAAGAATCATCATTTNCCCGAATATATGATCACGACGAATAGTAGAACACTTNTTTAAANNANTTAGGCTNCGGACTCTACATATATCTCATTAGAATCGAATTGAAATCGGACATTTTCGAAATTTCGATAATCCGGACACAATTATGGCCCCAGATCGACCCTTGGGACGTCGACTTGAATAATAATTTTGGTATTGATGGAATCGGCTAGACTAGTAGAATCCATTTCAAAAAGAATTAGGCTTCGGACTCTACATATATCTCATTAGAATCGAATTGAAATCGGACATTTTCGAAATTTCGATAATCCGGACACAATTATGGCCCCAGTTNGACCCTTGGGACGTCGACTTGAATAATAATTTTGGTATTGATGGAATCGGCCAGTCTAGTAGAATCCATTTCAAAAAGAAATAGGCTTCGGACTCTACATATATCTCATTAGAATCGAATTGAAATCGGACATTTTCGAAA
>ATSW01117502.1:0-13649 GCA_000444245.1 Botryllus schlosseri
TCGATATGCCTGTAACATCAAGTCGCGTATGTCTGAGACATTATCTTGTCAGCGAACGCAGGGTTTGCAAACTATTTCACACCTATTTGGAGTGTTAATATGTGAACGCGGCTATTGTTGGTATTGGAATCGCCGTCTACGCCGGCTCCGTGGTAAACTAATTACCAAGCGACTGATTCCTAGATTTAGCAAACTATTTCACACCCTTTTTGGTGAAAGTATGACATGCCGCTAGCATTCTATCAATGAAAGTACGAATCATCGCCGCGCCCATAAGAATAACGATATATCGAAGTCGCACTCACCGTAAACGTTGGGATTACCGCGAATCGGTCATATAAAATAATTTGGGATATACACATTAACTAAGGAGCAATCACGTGACTATTTACCATACCCGATACATATTCAACACCACTTCACCAGAGATGCCTATACCCGAAAGGGCGATTCACGGCCGCACCCATAAGAACACATGGTGAGTCACCAGAGATCCCGCAAGAAACAATGGCACATCACCAGAGATCGCGGAAAAATACATGACACATCATGAGCGATAGGGGGTCTGAAAGGGTACCATCACCAATACGAGTTTTCACGGCACATCACCGACGCAGCCTATACCTGAAAGGGTACCATCACCAGAGATCCCATAAGAACACATGGCACCTCACCAGCGGAAGGGGGGGTCAAAAGGGTGCCATCACCAACACGAGTTTCGCGGCACCTCACCAGCGGGCCCATAAGCCACCATTGCGTCATGCGACCGATCTATATAACTACTCTCGTGATATTGCAACAATTCAATGTTTCTGTACTCTTAATGTTTCTGTATTCTGCACGAAGACTAACTGAGTGTGCTATTGTTACTGCACCTAACACTTTGCCATTTTGGAGAATGGCACACTTTAGGATCATTTTTGAGCTATCTATAGGCATTATCGGCGAACCGATAATAATCTGTCGGGCTCTCGTCACAATCGATAGATATGAAATGACCGGTTAGGCCGGTTAGGGGTTAGGTTGATGACCCCATGTGACCAATGGGGGCCCTAACAAAGTGATGTTTTGGATGTGTAGTGTGTACCCATAGTCAACACATATTTTGTTTTAGTCAACACAAGATTTCCCGTAAATATAATTGAAAAGATTGATTGATTGTCAAAATTTGGGTGGCTTGCGGCAGCATATGCTCCTACGCCGCTGGGTGTGCCACCAGCAATAGAAGCTGAATTTTAGTACTGCCAGCAAGCAATTGTTACACGTTTTTTTTTTATATATTCTTACTAAGCCACTTCTTAAGGACAGACAGTTCGTACCATTTTTTATTACATCGCAATCTTGTGGTTATTTTGAATCATTGAAATGTCAATAGATGATTAAATGACTGACTATCGGAAAATGTAGCGAAGTATACTATCTCCAGCGCTACTGCAATAATTCTCGAATTTTCGTAAAATATTGCTTAACTGAACTACTTGAGGTCTTCATAAAGTCAAAATTTTGTCAAAAAAAGTTTTCCAATGCCCACAATGTCAAAATATTTAATTTTTAGAGAGAAAAACGCCCTACGGATAACAACTATAAGCTAGTGTGACGTCATAATGATTCTGAACTATTCCACCGAGCGTTTTTTGTGGTATTACAGTATCGTGCGCATATCTAGTGAAATGTTTCGCGAAACGCTTTGTTATTACAAATGTCATCAATTCGATAGAAAAGCTCGTTTTTGCCAATCTGAGTGCTGAAGACAGGTAAGAAATATTATTGATGAAAATTTACAATAGCTAGGAGTGAATTGTGTTAAATGTAAAAATATACAATTCTTAGAGCATAATTTCCCGTTTTTAGGTAGAAAAATCCCGCTACTGATGAAAACTATATACTAGTGTGACGTCATAATGGTTCAGAACTATTCCACCTAGCGCTTTATTGAAATCTTATAGCATCGTGTGCATATCTAATGCAATGTTTCGCGATGCGCTCTGTTAATACAAATGTCATTTATTCGATCGAAAAGCTCGTTTGGCAATCTGGGTGCTGAGGTCAGGTAAGAAATATTCTTGATGAAAATTCGGGATATCCAGGAGGGACTTGTCTTCATATGTCACGTCCAAAACAATCAACATTTTTTTGTCTTTGTGGCTTTAACGAAATAATATCCTTTTAATTCGACACCGGTGTCGTAATATAATTCGAATTTATTCTACAGTTATTGAATTCTTTGATCTGTAGCAGTGTCAAGGAGCAACTGTTATTCCAACAGCCTATGTTTTGCATACCAAAATCAGGGGTGTCAAACTCAACTCTGGTCGCGGGCCGGATACAAAAAGTTTGATCGCTTGTGGGCCAGACCAGTCAAATGATCCAAAATGTTGACACCAAATATATACCTTGTTTTTCACTGGAATGCTTTACTACCAACCGCCATATCACGGAACATATGGGCTCTATTCTGGCAACACCGTTATTCGCAAACATTAGAATTGGTAAAACCCGATGATTAGCCAATTGAATACAGTTATAAACCACTAAAACATGTTTCGAGCAATGTTATCTTTGCTTTAATCGTGATGCGTCGGTGGCCCTGCGTATTCGTGGTGTGGAATCTAAGAGATTGTAAACGAGTGCGCTGGAATTTCGTTCATCATTTTTATATCACCAATTCACCATTCGATTTCTCTGAAGACTGGAGCTGGGGCCTTTTGGGTCAGAGTAATATAAGCAGTAGCGCGACCAGAGATATTTGAATTCTATTCTTCGTGTAGCTATATCTCCATGTATTTTACATGTAGTGGTTTTGGATTGTCGTTTCCACCACTGTGAATAACTATTATTTGGTCCATTTTTCAAGAAAACTATGACCAGAGTGTGCACTTTTTTGCCTCCCCACGATGTAGTGTGTCAATGCACGTCCTTGTTCCTGATGGTTACTTGACACTGTCGATAGATAGTTAAAATTTGGCCGATGAACATGTTCGCCATTTACTGTATATGCGCTGTATAATACAATACTTTTTCAATTTAGTCAGAATGACCCCGCGGGCCGTATGTTTGACATCCTGACCTCCATTAAGGGCTGTAACAGCACTTCGTCAGACCCCCGCCCCCCCCCAAAAAAAACGTTGGTCTGTCGCCCCGCATATGATGATAAACCGAACTTCTGGGGGGCTTCGCTTCTTCGGCTTCGCCCCCAGACCCCCCTCAGGCTATACGCTGTTTACCGATACTTATCATCTATATTGAGGGCCGTTTACTGAGTCGGCTTGTCTCGCCTGGACACGAGCAGCGCGAAAATTTTTTATAATTCATGATTGAATCGGTCAATATGATCGGGAATTGCATATATATATATTGCTATCAATTTCTTGTCCTCTCTCACGCAATCAGATTTACAAGTAGAGCTGAGTGAGGTGTCTTGGAGACTCCAGGGGCCGTAAATAAATTAAACATCTTCGGGCGGGCAGACCCGTTGGTATGAATCCGTAACATGATGCTATTTTGTGACCACCTGTCTGCTATTATCAAAAAATATAGAATCCTCCGAACGTAGGCTACTAAACTAAAAGACGCGCACGACTTCAAATTGGTATTTCATCACTGGCATATATATTTTTTCCTGCGGGATGGTAGCCCTATTTGTCTTGCGAGGTTGAGATTGCCAAGACAGGAACATTCGGCGCCAGTCATTTAGGCGCCTATGGACAATTAAACTGTGTATTTTGTATGTATAACGAAGTTTTCGGTAAGCATAAGGGCAGTACTTTTTGGCCTTGGTTTTCTCTCTGCCGATCGTTCTGGCACACTTCTTGGAGTCGCATGTTACATGGCCTAAAACTTTATATGTCGTGGCGCGGTAATGGCCAACACCAATATGCTTATTTCTATCAATCTTGCGCATTTTTTCTTGGAGGAAGAGTACCCAAAAATCAAGATATTTTGCAACTTGAAATCGCGAAATAATTCACGAAAGAATTTTGGGCTCCCTTCGAGCTCGCCCTTCCCCAATTGGGGGGTTTGGGTGCGGCAGTTACGGTCCTACCTACATTCCTATACACTATAACGTGATGCTAGCACAGTCCAGTGTAGAAGTGTAGTTACGGGCTTGCAAAAGTGATATCCTGCAAATAGGCCTTTTGGTCAATGTATCGCCTAGAATAGTTGAACTTCAGAAATCAGCCTCGGAATTTTCGGCAGTATAACTGACTTAACATTACTAACACTTGAACAGGATGCCGTATATAACACTATTTAATCCTTATTCTACTATAACCATACAAGATCAGATATCTTGATTAAAATCTACGGTTTTAATACGGAATGCAGTCTTTATCTACTCGATACATACCCTAACATATATTTTGTTTACTTTCCTAGTTTAACCCACAGCGTGATGAAAACTCATCTGACAGCTATTATTACATTGAGATAGTAACTTGTCCCACTAGGGGGGGGGGCTGTCTAATGTAAAACATATAGCAGGCGTATGGGGTCCATCTTGATATGATATGTTCATTGCATCATAGAAACCAAATCCGTGCGCTAGGGGTGTTGGCTACTCCTATAGAACTTGTTGATGGGCCTCCAGGATTCCTACCTAATTGTCGGAGGTTTATCTAGGCTTCTCCTCACCAACTGATCTGCGTAAGCGGTGTGTGTCTTAAAAAGCCCAGAAGTGGGCCGTGCTACAAGTCTGTAACTACGGAAACAATTAAAGCAGCGGTTCTCAACCTTTTTGGACATGCGTCCTCCCCCTTGGCGACGGTCAAAAAAATTGCGCCCTCCTGATCTCCCTGCACTTATCGTCATGTCAAAAAGAGCACGTCATCTAATACAGCGGTAGGCAACCTTTTTGCTAATCACGGCCGCATTTCGATCACCCTACCCTAAGGCCACATTCGAGGGCATAGCCGTAATGAACTAACTGGACGCAAAATACCTATGTTAATCTGTCCATATCCATTACCGGTGAACTCCTGACTGTTATACTTTTCACAAAGGCCTATTGTACGCACCGAAATCGCGAGTGGCAATGTTATGAATAGTTGCTGGGATTGCATATTGTCGCGCGGAGCGCCAAACCTTTTCAGAATAATGAATGAATTCCGTAATTAATACATATATACATACATATTACAATCAAATATCTATCCTTTCTAAGCCCATGTGATAAGATTCACCGTCAGGGTTCAAGGAGTGAGTGCTTTCGAAAAATTAGGACAAGTTATAAATAATAATGCATCTTCGGGTGGGCCAATTGTTATTATAGTCACTTTGTTGCATGCTGTTATTTCTTGACTTCCGATCAGGATTGTCGATTGTATCGGTAGTGGAAATTATTGAAATCGCCCGAATGTACCATACACAAATTTCTTTCGTGAGGAGCACACGATTCCGATTCCGGCTCAGATTGAGAAGGGCGCTCCATCGAAAAAATTTGCGAGTTAAATTGAATTGCGAGGAGCGCGAAGAAAATTTCAAAATTATTTAAAATCTTTAAAAAATTTGGGAGTGTATTCGTAATTTCAATTTGCATGTCGACGGATGCGAACACATAGCCTACTCATTGAATTAGGTGTCGACATCCGCACAAATTCCCATCTACGGCAGCAGGTTGCCTATCCCTGATCTAATATGGTATGTCCTACGCCATAAGTTTGACTCCGCATTCCAGTTGTTGAGTCTTTAACATTTTTGACAAATTTCCCAAAACTTGTTCGAAAATAGCAAAAAACATTGAACAGGACATGAATTTATTTCAAGGTGGATTGCTCTGAAACTAATCCTAATGCTGGTGGTGACTACAAAGGGCATGGTGTCGTTCTGTACTGTCATGCTAAATTTGATCAGTTTTGGAATTGAATTAAATTGTGTTGATTTGGGGTAACTTAATTGAGGGCGAAACCGGGCAACCTATATTGCATCTGTCTGTCTTAAGCAGTGCAGTTCGCCAGCTATTAACAACAGCCACCCAGCGCACCGAACACCGAGCTTGGGCTACGGCGAAAGCTATGAAGTAATGAATGACTTACACGCGGGAATTGCTTCAAATCTTCAAAGAATATCAAAAATTTGTTCAAATGAAGTTGAAATCAACCTAATCTCCGTTGAGCTCGACTGCTGGAGTTTGAATTTGGCGAGCTTTCTTGAATACGAAATAAGTTTCATCTTCAGCAATGGTCTTCTCAGAATAGTTGTAAAACACATGTTTAGTCGGAATTAATACAGTCTTGGTCAATTTCTCGCGCCCCCAAGGAGGGCGTGCCTCCCAGGTTGAGAACCACTGATCTAAAGAATATCGCCCTTTTGTAAAATGACCAATGTAGTCTAAACACCATGAATATCAAACAACAACCACTAAAAGACTCTCCCTCTTAGCAATGGAGACTGCGACACAACACATACGGCTTACTGTCTCTCTAATTCTGCTGCGAAATCGATGTTGGAAAATATATTACCGAATAAATATGTGAATGAAAGCCGTAAACTTAGAACACTGTACAGAAGACATCATTGTTGTACATTGTATACGTTATTGTATATCCATCAAATTTCGGTTTATGTAAAAAATTGCTGATGGTGGTCAAAAAGGTTGAAAAGCACTGGTCCTCGGGTATATAAAGACATTTCCTCTTCCGAACTCAATGGTCGGCAATCTTTTTGAGGGGCGACCCAGGTTCAAATTAAATAAAGCCAGTATATACGAATACGCATGCGAACCCACTTTGCTTTTGGATACGGAGAAATTGTTTCAAGTCGTGCTGAAGTCAGATAAAAAGAGTTCAAGTGGGATGTATACAGTTTCTCGGGTCACTTTTTAAAATGCGTAAAATCACTCGACTCGAGACAATTTGAGTATTGACTCGACTTGTACTCAAGTCATTGTGCATGACTCGAACCTAGTCATACGACTCGAGACTAGGACGGCCAAGACGGATATTTCATTGTAACGTCGCAGAATAGTAGGACAGGAGTCATCACATTATTGGTATTTCGTCTATGAGAGTAGTATAGTAGATCGCTCTGGGGGTGCCTGGGGCTCTTATGGTGCGGTCGCACATCGTATGGAAAACTCGTGGTGGCACATCGTACTTTTTGACCCCCCCTCTCGGTCGCACATCGTAATGCGTTCTTATGGGTGCGCTCGCACATCGTACTTTCAGGTATAGGCATCTGTCGCACATCGTATTGAAAACTCGTGTTGGCACATCGTACTTTTAGGTATAGGCATCTGTCGCACGTCGTACTTTCGCATGTCGTATTTCGCGTATAGGCAGTGGTGGTGATTCACAATGTGTTCTTATGGGTGCGTCGGCATATCGTACTTTCGGGTATAGGCATCTCTCGACTGGTGTTGAATATGTATCAAGTAAATAGTCACGTGATTGACTCTTAGTTAATGTGTATATCCCAAATTATTATATATGACCGATTCGAGGGAATCCCAACGTTTACGGTGAGTGCAACAATGATATATCGTTATTCTTATGGACGCGGCGGCGATTCGTACTTTCGGGTATAGACCGCGGCGACACGGTAGTTGATATAGACGCAACATGATAACGTTACAGGTATAGGGATCGCTCACACAAAGACACCGTAGTTTAGTCGTGACAAATGACCGATCGTGTTCTAAGTCTTTCCTCGCTATTGATCCCTACGTAACCTGAATAGCACGCTAACTTTCAGATCGGATTATTCGCACCTTTCGTACCGCTGTTTCGCACCTACAAAATAGTCTGCTGTTCACAGTCGCAACAAGAATCACAAGTATACACATTTATACATTCATTCATTACTGTCAAATCAAACTCTTCACAAAAGCGCGCACAAACGTATCATTCACTTTTTTACCATCACCCAAAATAATTCAAGTATTCCTTGGCTGAAAATCCTTGAGTCCTTATTATCAAAAATGGTATGGTGCGGTGTCGGAATCCATTCGCAGGATGTACTAAAGGTAAATTCAGATAATCCACCCGCGATCGCTCGCAAGATAATACCTAAGACATAACCATCGCTCGCGACTCGCTGTTACATACATGCCGATCGTTAACAATGTAATATTTTGGTAATTAGTTTACCATAGAGCCGGCGTAGACGGTGATTCGAATACCGACAAATTTTCACTTATTTCTGGCCAAACCCTAATCCTCTATGAAGTTGACGCTTATTCAAAAAGGTGTGAAATAATTGTAAAATCCTACGTCGGTGACGCGATAATGCATCAGACATAGCGATCTAGTTATAGTACGGTGTCGGAATCCATTCGCGAGATGTTCTATAGGTAAATTGAGATAATCCGAAACCGAATATTTGGACTTTGACATAGTCTGAATTGAAATAAATTGACAAACAGGACTACCATCTTTCCAAGTACCATTTCGATATTATACACACATTGATTTGAAACAAGTAATGAAACATTACAACTCTATTCACGGTCTGGCTTTCCGTTTTTGACATTTTAACATCTTACCATACTCAAAAGAACTATTCATAATATTAACCGGTGTTAAAAATATAGTTTTCACTTACTTGATTATATCACTACAACTCGCAAACTTGAATTAATTCATCCTGGTTGTATTCGTATGATCGGTCTTTTTTATTCAATTGTAAAGGTTGTTACTATTCTGAAGACAAAGTATTTACTAATCGGTGCATATACGATTTGACTTGGACATATTATATTTTGAGTATACGAGATTTGAATGTCTGAACAATAACTGAGAATTAAATGATCGCAAGTGAATCCGTATATTACAGCGTAAAAGATATTGGAATGTCAGCAACTCTGTAACGTCATAGTTACTACCACATTACCTAATTTACCCGACCAACTCGTCATGATCATTCCTGAAATTAACACAAACATGACCACTGACTTGAGTTAACCACAAAACAGCATCAAGTTTTAAATCCACTTGTAGCTTACGACTTATTTGAATGCGGGTTATGTTTTGTTGTAATTGAGTGTACGGAAATAGTGTTACGTCTCGACATCTCACCATCTTACCATATTCAAAGAGTCAACCACGAAAACATTGTCAAGTAAATCCGTTTGTAACTTACCCGACCAACTCAAGCAGTCAGCCAAGCATACACGAGTCCATACAATCACTACAACCTAAAATCCATAACAAGTTCGGTTGTACTCATATCCCTACGATGCATCATTTTTATTCAACTTTAAAAGTCGTTACTATTCTGTAAGATAGAGGAATTACTACGCGGTATATTTTGCAAGACAAAGTAATTATTACTCGATATATTTTGTAAGACAAAAGTAATTACTACCCGGTGCAGGTGACTTGAGATTAACATAATATGTTTGAGTATACGAGATTTGAAAGTCTGATCAACGTATAGTTGCGACTTCATTTCCTACAATCGAAGCTGGTGTTATACCGAATGTTACCATTCTGTGAACATAAGGATTGATACATAGATGTGTCATATGTAATAGTTGATCATGACTTGATTATTGAATTATTCGTGTTAATTAGACCCGGCGTTGTGGTAAAGGTTATGACAACAACAATCTTTTCAGTACCGTTGTTATTAACATATCGAGTTGTAAAACTATGCGTGTCCGAAATGTTCATGATTGGAAAATTATTCTACCTTGATACATATGACTCTGCGTATCGCGGATATCAGAAAATATTTTACAAATGTAATTGCTTCCAGTAACCAAGACTAAAGATGAAACAACAATTTCGTTTGCTGATTAGCAACCGGTGCAATACTTTATTGTCGGAATCTGCGACATCGAATTGAAACATACGCACATTACGCAGTACGAAAATATCACTTTGGGCTCCGGGGCGGTGTCATTTAATCTGTGTTAAACTCTGTTCACACTCTCGGTCGAAAATGCGTGAAATGTAAAAACATTACGAAGTCACACTCTAAGACTTTGATCATCAAAAAAGTAAATTGAGCTATCTTTATTGGATGGATTCTATTCAACTGGTCTTGGTTAATACAGAACCCATAACAGCAATATCGAAGTATGTGCTACACTGAAATCTACGAAAATGTGTTTGTATTGCTGTTCATAGTAGCGATATCGATTTGAACCTCCAGAATAATTGTCATCATGTAAGGGAAGTTGTTGTCAATTTGTACGATGTTCACTGAATGCGTACTAGAACTAATTGTGTAACACACACGATCAGAGAAATTGGAAATTTCCCCATTGTCATTCGTCACAATACTCGGCCACTAAAATACGTTACTTGGATGTGATTGAATCGCTGGCAGTTAACTCGATAAATCAAACCCCTAAGAAATTTCACTCACTCATTGGATATTAAACAGGGTCGCCTAATCGGTGTCGGTCGCTTTTTCTAAATACAAATCATACCTGCCCATCGCTGATAATTAACTCGGTAAATCAAAACCCTAAGAAATTTCACTCACTCGTTGGATATTAAACAGTGTCACCTAATCGGTGTGGATCGTTTTTCTAAATGTAAATCATATAGGTCCAGCAAAAAAATTTTCACCCACTCGGAAATCAAACCAATGTGTTGGTCTCCATTGGATATATTTTTGGGTCAAATACTTTGCAATGAACACATTTGAGTGGTTGAGCTTTACATCATCAAGCTGTCATTTGTAAATCAAGATTTCGGTAAACTTGTAAATGTATCGTTTAACTAACCGACATTTAGTGATTGGTAAACATACCAAACGATACACATCCACCTCGTAATACCCCGTTGATCGTAATTTTCATCATCGTAATAATCGAAGTACATTTGTGTCGAATTCGTAACAACCGACTTTTCTATGACATGATAAATTTTTGACAAGTTTTACTTAGAAGGTTGGTACATATCGCAAAAAATAATATACCATTCATATTGATACTGTTACTCCATTGATCGGTATTTTCAAACGAGTAAAATTTATTACTTGAGTTGTTCCTCTTACTATATGTAAATGTTAACTCATCCATCTTTCAAAACCACAACGATCAACGATAAAAAGTATGCAATCAAACACAACATGTTTTACTTTTGAAGGACACTAATTATTATCACATTTCATACTAAGTGTATACGAAAGATATTCATGACACACGAAAATACTCGCTCATGCTACGAATCTGTACAATGATTGGTGGCGCTTTCAAACTGTTTCGATGTCACAAGAACTTTATTGCCTGAATGGTTGTTCATGTATCTTAATAATCAAATAGTTCAACACAGAACTAGTACGAACAGAAACATCAGAGTTGTTTACACAAAAGTTTGTATGCGTGCAGTATGCGAATACCATGTGTAAGTCGAGCACAATTGCGGTATCCATCCAAGTTTAGTTAACACAAATTCATTACAACGGAGTCGCGTAAACTTTCGTGAAAGAAAAGCATATCCACTTCCCGAGGGTTCTGTCAATGTCATAACAATAAACCAGATACTCCAACAACAGAGTACATATGTTTTCTAGTCACGGTCCTTACATCTTTCACATAGATCAATCTACTTTGCTACCGAAAAGTGCTGAGTCATCACATGATTGTCCTCACAACAAAACAACCAATAGATGAAGCTGTATTAAAATTTTCCTAACCCTTTGCACACCAGTGACAAATTGTTTAGTGTATCGAGTTGTTGGTCAGCGTCAAGTCTCCATGTTGAACCATACATTAAAACAGCGCAATCACAATCCAATTAAAACCACGAATCTATTTTCATTTCCTCACAAACTGCCACATACAGAAAAATGAATTTTATTTTCACAAAACATACTTGTAACCAATCGCTTTCATTAAACACACAACACCATAAAAGTATTTACTTTCTGCAACATGGACATTCCGATGTAATCAAGAAATATTTTTATTATTCAAAATCATCGACTTCTGTTTACGGTGTTTGTGTGTGCATGTCATACACGTGGGGTTCGTATTAAAATGGAAACGACACGACTGAATGTAAGGAGATAAAAGTCTATCGCATAGATTTACATGTGGTCTTCGCTACGGTTTCAAAAAACGAATCATATCTTTTGCATTGATCGAGACCGAGCAAGTTAGTTAATGGCCATGATTCTGTTTGTCATATGCGAATGATAGGGTTACTGTCAAATCTACATACAACAACCTTCTGGCACTCATAATAGCAATTTAATTCTCCCCCTTCGCAATTGTATATTCACGACAAGTATATTGTACAACTCGACAGCTACGTTTAACAAGACCAACGACACCGAACCCACGACGTTTACCTATGTAAAATTACCACTTTCACCTGGCAGTCCGGCGTTTACCTGAGTAAACATATCATTTTCCTTTGGAGATCTGACGTTTACCGAGAGTAAGAAACCTTTTTCACTTGGAAATATATTTTTTTTCCCTGAGTAACAAACCATTTTCACTTGGAAATATATTTTTTCCCTGAGCAACAAACTATTTTCACTTGGTGGTCCGTCGTTTACCTGAGTAAAAATATCATTTTCCTTTGGAGATCTGGCGTTTACCAGTGTAACAATACATTCTCACTTGGTCATCTAGCTTTTCCTAGAGTAACAATACCGTTTTCACTTGGAAATCTGACAACCACACCCGGCAATTTGGTATTTGTTGTATTGACGACAGTTTGAAATAGATTACAACGAACAGTGACGTAAATATACACGGACTACCGGTTTCAGAGTATTCCTGCATCAGTCGTATCACATCAATATCGGCGGTTAACCACATGAAATAACAATATGCCCTTGTACACCGAAATGCATGTTTTGGAAATTGGACAATAGGTTTCGACATGTCTGTGATGTCCAGGTTCGTGCTTTGGATTTTCCAGAGTCAAAGTGTCTGAATAAAACACCGCCTCGACTTCGGTAAATGTTTGACACGCAGATAACGGTAGTCGGAAATCGAGGAATTTATGTTTGCATCGGGCTAACAACTCCGGGTCACTTGTGATCTATCTCACACGTGTTTACTATGTTGTNTCGCTCTTTATTGANCAATAGCCTACATANCACNCCATTNAGTTTGAAATCGGAAACCTCGAGAAAGTATTANCCGGATCCGGATATCAACTCTGAATCGATAANCCATATTCAAGTAAACATNNCACAACCNGNGTNTCCANGAAAATAACAAGACATCGCACAAATCAAGTNTACTTCGCGATTATTTGCCCACACAAGTAATCNCNTAANCGAGGTGTATGACATTACATNCATCATGGATAACATCGTGTCTAGCATTACAAANATCATGGGNGACAAATTCGTCTTNTCAAGTCNCGTCATGCACNGACTCTGTACATTCANTGTGGGTATAGANGACTTGGAGANAGACAAACAGACATNTTTGACCGTAACATGGTTATNCGTTCAAATACCATTGNNGATATCGATACAGTGAACAGAGCATTATGCATACCGATACATTCATAGTCATATATGCGAACCATGTACTATCATGTACCCCGATTTTNGTTGAATATCCACGACACCAACAAATCTGTACATTTCTTTTCCCTCAACCTCGACGATAGAGTCGTCATCCCAATGTATCAATCGAGTGTATGGTTCATCAGGTGTAAAATCCAAATCAAATGTAACCAAGGTATCGTTTTTCATTTTCAATATTTCCACTGCCGCATCTTGTCTGTGTCGTA
>ATSW01117516.1:0-11688 GCA_000444245.1 Botryllus schlosseri
ATACTCGATTCAGCATCAAATCATCAAGATACTCGATTATACCCAACCCTACTCAACACCGTAATGAATCATAACAGGGGTGATGGAAAACATTCTGCATACCCGAAACAATCTCACCAAACAGAGGCATGCGAATAAAGAAGTCATCAGCATCATTGAACATCAACCATCCGCACAGATGATATCAATTAAAATCAGGAGCTTCATCAAGAGTTGGAGTCGGACTCCTCCGATCGTGAGAGCTATCAACTTTCGCTTGCGGTGGAGTCTCTGTAGCAAGCGGAGGAGGAATTTCCGTGGTACCAACGCCGGGAGGCAAATTATCATTCATGTCGACACTCTCGGTCTTAACAATCGCAGACAGATCCGGTATTTCTTGATTTTCGGTCATCTTCAGTTGATCCGCCGCAAAAGACTGCTCGATTTTAGCCTTGCTAGCGTCGAATTTTCGCGGACTCTCCTTATCAAGTGCAGTAACAGCATCTTCGTTTAGCAGCAGGGCTAGTACGTCCTTGTTTATGTGAGATTTTTGTTGCGGGGTGAATCTATCAATGTACTGTTTCATCGCGTTACGCATGTCCGTTGTAGTCTCAAACACAGATTGCAACTGTGCCGACGGCAACTGAATCAAAACTTGAAACGATTGCGGCTTCAACCTCTGACAGCATTTCACGAACCCTTCCCAAACCTTGTCCTGTTCCCAAACCTTTTTCGAAATCAATCTCTGCATGACGTTCATCACAAACCCAGACAAACGCGGGTAAGTAATCACAGATTGGATCACCGTTCTCATAAATAACGTAGGAATCGGCACACGTTCGACAAGCTGATTCATCACAGTAACGAGCACCTCCGACGTATACACTGCTTTTTGAGCGAAACAAAAACTGGTAGCTTTGATCACGTTTTTAACTTCGGCCACGTTCGAATCGATATCGTGCAAAGCAACCAGCAATTCAACCGGGGTTAACGCGTTAGCGTGAACCTCTCCATCCCTGATTCTGTTAACGCCCAGTAATCGATTGAAAACTCCATTGACGACAGCCGGACTCAATTGAACCAACTTCGGTAACGCTCTCAAAACTTCATGTTTGTCGAGACCGTTTAGTACAGGGATCAAGAATCTAACGTCAGGAACACGTTTGATGTATAAGTCACGGACTTTGTTCACTAACTCCTTCGAAGGTAACGATTTATCAGTGAGAATATGCAGCGCTCTAGTGACTAACGTCTCGGCTCCTTTGGGGCATGTTTCCACAAATTTCAGCAACTGCGGGGAATCCATTCCCATTTTTGAGACGGGTTCATCCAAGATCTTCAACACAACACGTTTGATATCGCCGCTAGATTGAATGTAGACTTCCGCTAAATCTCCGATTAAATCATGATTCAACGGTAACAGAGCCAGGAACAGCGCGAGACATTGCTTTATCAGATTCTCATTCCAAGCAGGATTATCGACACGCGCCTCTTCGGAGAGAAGAGCGTTCGGAGGGTTGTCTTCCTTCAAAAGTTTCAAATGTGCCAACGCGAAACCTTGGATAAATTCCTGCAAATCAGCGCTATCATAGAAATCAGTCGCGATTTCGATCGCACGAGATTGGATAAATCGTATCTCCGACGAACACAGAGAAAGTAGCATTCTCAGTAACGGACCTTTTTTGGGTACACGCATGGTTATCAGTTTCTTCATCAAATTCAACCCGGATATGGCACGTTTCTCGTTTTTGCAGAATACCGCGATTTGCTGAACTGCGCAGTCAGTGAGTAAAGGCGCTTGCAACGCCAATCTGACAAACAATTCGTCCTTAACCTCAGGTTTCTCCTGAAACCCTTGCAGCAAACCTGTGAGGCACGTATCATAATTCTCTAACGCAGATTTATCGTTAGAACCTTTCGAATTTTCCAAGTATATATTGAATTCTTCATACAACCACCCCAACGCGAGTTCAGCACGGTTTCTGATATCAGCCAGTATGAATTCCGCCAATTTTCTGTGCAATTCCCCTCCGAATTGAGCCACGAGACTCGGTAATATTTTCTGCCATTGCTTATGAACCCCACCTACAGACGCGTTGACTTCAGCTCTGAGCACTCTTTCCACAGCGAGACGTAAGATTGTTTCTTTCGTGTCCATGTTTAGAGGTTTTGTAATCGATTCCAGCTTAAATCCTTGAATTCGTCGGTGGATTCCGTGTCTTGGCACAACTGTCTGTGACGTTATCATAGCTTCAATTGTTTCCTTTGCTTTTTTATCCTTAACATCCTCCTCTGTGATAACAGGTTTAGTCGTACCTCCGATAACAGTCTCGATACGAAGCTTCTTATCTTTATTGCTATCTTCTAACTTCTTGTCTTTTTTGCTTCTTTCCTGCATGGCAAAATCTGCAGCCTTTTGAACGCCTGGGCCTATCTTCATAGCTGTCATTTGGATTGATAAGAGACGCGCTAAATGCTTGACTTGATCGTCAGTGCCTGCGGATTCGATAGGCGTGTACGACGCTTGAAAAGCGTCTGGCATTTTATCCGGTAACATAACCATGCTTAGTAAAACTAAGTTAGCGACGTTCTCGGGTGTTAACAGAGGACTTAATTCAGTGGCTGTAATGTCAATAGCCATGGCTTGTTCGTTAATTACAGGAGTGGCTTGCACGGTGGATGAAGAAGGAGTGTCTTCATCTTCATCAGAGTCATCTACATCTTTTCTCATCTTCTTCATATCCATACCGCTTGTTTTAGAATCTTGAGTTCTCTTTCTCGAACTCTGACGTTGACCGACTTTTGGCATATTTTTCGCGATTTCAGACGCGGTAGTGCCCAAATCGTACAGTAAATTCGTGATTTGCGGGTGATACGGGTGCGATGCTAGGACACGCAGTACGTTCATTAACTGCATTTTCAAATGCTTTCTCACGCTGGCGACTTGCGTTTTCGCAAGTGTGGGAGGCAGATTTGCATGTAAAGTCTCAAACGCTTGCACGACAGTGCCCATAAATTGCGGGCGCTGCTTGCAAATAGCGCTCAAAGTCGCCATAGCCGCCATCAAGTTTACACTAGATATCGCAGGATTAGAGACAAACGCTAGCAGACCATTCATCGCTTTTTCTCCATCAGCTTTCAAGTCATCATATTTCAACAAAGTATGTCCTGCAGGAACTTTATCCAGCGAAAATAGAGCTGCAGATTTGGTTGTAACGTCAGAATTATGCTGTACTTCAGATAACGTTACGATGACTTTTTCTGTAAATTTGACGCTTTGTGTGCGTATACCATCATTGTCTGAATCCAGTAACTCGAGAATATGATCACGTATATCGCATGTTACTTTCCAACAAGCTTTATGACTGTCTGATACTGTTTTTGTTTTGCTGAGCCAGTTAATTACGATACCGAACAACTGAGTCATGGACTGGATTAATTTTTTGATAACACCTACCGCTGCGTCAGTACGAAGTAGATTTAAATTGGCGATAACCTTTGTTAACAGTTCATTGTCCTTTCTACAAGCATCTTCCATGAAACCGATCACGACTTTCTTGACTTCTGGGGAGCGATCCGCTTGAAAAGCTAAAAATTCATCGGTGAAATTGTCAAGGAGATCTTGTTCCTTGTGTACGATGAGTTCTTGGACAAGTTGCAATTTACGGACTTTATCTGCGTCGCGCCTGGATAAACTCGCTTCGTTCAGGAGTTGTATCACTCTTTCAGATGTGGATTCGCCGGAAGTTGACCCTGCGTTGGTCGCTGCCGATGGCTCCACTTTGATTTTACGTCCTGACATTTTTGTGAGAAATGCCTATACCGTAATCCTATAGAAAAAGACCTACAACAAGGATGTATTTAGTATTGAAATGATTGCCTTGAATGATAGGCGCTTCTTCGATGGCAGTCAGAGATCGAAAAGTGTTCACCATGATCACCAATGAATGTTTTTCAGGAACACGAACAAAAATTTATAAACTTGAAAATATATTGTTTCTGCGTTTGGAGCGGGTTAGGGTCAAAGTTTGATTTAGGGGGGATATTAGGGTTGGGGGAGAGGGACATTGGAGGTGGGTAGGGTATCCCAAGATTAGGGTTAGGGAAAGGAGGATATCAGGGTTGGGGAAAAGGGGGATATTCCGGTTGGGGGAAAGGGGGGTTCGAGGTGGGTTAGGTTCAAAGTTGGGGTTAGATTACCCCTAACCGGCGTATAACCCACATCCAATCTCTCTTTCCCCAACCCTACTATCCCTCTCCCACAGCCCTAATATATATACCCCTTTCCCTAACCCTAATCTTTGGATACCCTAACCCACTTCCAATCTCCCTTTCCCCCCACCCCAACCCTAATATCCGTCTCTCCAAAGGCACAAAACAAAAACAATTTATTTTGACGTTTATAAATTTTAGTTCGTGTTCATGGAAAACATTCATTGATGATCATGGTGAACACTTTTCGATCTCTGACTTCCATCGAAGAAGTGCTGAACGATATGTGATTTTTCAAACAAGTAAACAGGTTTCCAGGAATAAATAACTTCTAAAAAGGTTATTTAGAGGGAAATGCCTGTAATCTAATTCTAATCTTAATTTGTGGAATGTTCCTTGGCTCCAACTCTAATCTAATTTCTGGTGTTCCTTAAAATGCTGCAGGACAGCTGTATAGAGCAAAACGAGCAAAGCTTGGTGCACAAACATTTGCTGTCCCCATGCTTATGAGCCTTGATTTGATGTGAATTTGATTAAATTTTACGAATTCTCACAAATCCAGTACAGTAACCTATATAATGCTATAACTCAAATCTTGTTTGCATAAACCTGTGTAGCTATAATTCTAACCCTAATCTAATCTGGAAAATCCTGTGTAGCTATAACTTTAATTCTAATCTTATTGAAATTTTCCAGTTGTTCAACTCTGGGTGACATGTGAATGAGAAGCAGACATAATTATGTGATCTGTCATCAACGACATGAGATAGCAAAAATAGCATAGCGTCAATGCTATCATATATAAAACGCAGACTGCCATTTAAAGAATGGCGGTGACAAGATAGCTTAAAAACCTAAATTATGGGAAAGTCAAGTATCACATAATGATAGAAGGTAAATGGGCTGCTGGCAGAGTTGAAAACTAACAAATTTTTAACTTTCCGAATTAGATTAGAATTACTGAATTCGAAAAAAACTTGGTAATTGCGAAATTGAATTAAAATTAAAAGAAATGCATCAAAACTTATGATTAGTTCACATTGGTTATATATCAGAGTTCATTATCATATATAAGCATTGGAACTGCAATTGTTTGAAGAGTAGGAGTAGGCCTACACTAAGTTTGACCTGTATGGAATCAGTGTCCTGTGCTTACACTACGTTTCATTTTATTATTATTTATTATTAAATTACTTTAACTTGGAAAATCATCGCTGCTCACCTGATATATCAGGCAAAACGGCCAGCGATTCCAGTCAGGAAGTTTGACTTGTTTCGCACTATACCGGTACAGTTCTACTGCTATGTTACATAAAACCCAGAGACTAGATATTAGACTTGAACTTGGAGCATATAAATATTTCAAAAACTTGTCTGGAACCGGAATTAGATAAGTCCAATAAGTACAACAGGCCTATATATAAGTTCGAAACTGACTGGACGGAGCTCCTATCTCGCCCGCCGATATTCGCAAATGCAATGGAGCTGAACCGCATGAGATTCTTGTAAATAGTGAAATGTACACGGGAAACCTTAAAAATAGCCTACGGAAACCCAAAAAATATTAGCTGACATAGTTACAAAGCGGATTTTACTCGAATTATTTTCTACTGTATTATTTCACACAATACTATATGCCGAAGGATCATGCATAAACTTTATTTCCGTGATTACACGTGTACGTAAACACTGCAATACCGGTCTGCAAATGGATGAATGATTGCAGCACCCTGAGTTGATAACGGTAGCAGGAGGAATCTAGCTTCTTCCGTTCAGTTTTTTATGTAAGTAAACACCAGCGGTTGAGAGATTATTGAGGACACGTCTTGCATCTGCAATCTGTTGTGAAAAAGACGATGGAAGGTTTCATGTCAGAAAAGGAACAATTCGTCGCCGGACTAAACGGGACCACATTTATGGAGATAAACATGATCGTCCACTATCCCATCGTTCTTTCTGGATTCCGAGGAGTGGCATTGTCGCTGTTTCCATCATTTTTGCTATCATCGCGAGTGTCCCGATTTCTTTTGGAGTACATATTTCTAATCATTCCCATTATTGTAGTCACAACATTTTTTACTGAAAAGATTTCTTCAATTTTCGTGACAACATTGGCAATGAGCTTACTCGGAGCTATCATTTTGCCGTCAAAGAGAACTGAGGCAGAATCAATCCAGAAAAAGTCGTCCTACGCCGTTGACACCCATCGATCTGCGGCTGAAGATTTGGTGAATGATGGCTTCGATCTAACGGCTGACGAGTCCCAATTTATTGATAAAAACGACGGAATAAGCGATTCCATTTTTGAATCGTGCATTATGAGCCGAAACCGTGTGCCTGGTATCACACTCTTCCGATCTTGGGTAACATTAATCAGCTGTGTGTGTATTTTAGCCGTAGATTTTAATATCTTTCCACGGCGACTTGCTAAAACCGAACTTTACGGTACCGGACTCATGGACACTGGAGTGGGTCTTTTTATTGTTTCAAACGCCATCGTTAGTCCTGAAGCAAGGTCTAAATTCCATGACAAAGGTCGCTTTTCCGAAAGATTGACGTATACTAAAGAAACGATGATTGCAACATGGCCTTTATGGCTTATTGGAATGTTACGTGCTATATCTGTAAAGTTGATTGGTTATCAAGAACATGTCACAGAATATGGTGTATATTGGAATTTTTTCTTTACTCTGGCGGTTGTCAGAATACTGTCTTCCTTTTTGCTAGCTTTGACATCCAAGTCGTTAAGCCTGATGTTGTCCATATTTTGTATTGGACTCTACCAATTTGCGTTATTACACCCAGCATGTAATGTCACGGACACTCTTTTAAATCATGACCGACAAGGACTTTTAATGGCGAACAAAGAAGGGGTATTCTCATGCTTAGGGTATCTTTCATTGTACCTTGCTGCTGTAGATCTTGGATCATTGCTTTTCAAACCGAGACAGCCAAATTTAAACTCTTGGATAAGATTAACAGTTAAACTGTTCATAACTAGTGCGTTTTTATGGCTTATGACTTACACTGCCAGTGTTATGCAACCGATATCAAGACGATTCGCAAATCTTGCCTACGTTACATGGGTTCTGTCAATGTCCTATTCATTAATTGCAGTGTCGATATTAACAATTCTTTTTTTAATTGTGTGCTCGCAATACAAAAATATTGCCCGTGATTTGATACCGGATAAATGCTTGCTGCAGTATGCGAAAAAAGATATAGACTACAGCCCGCCCCCACCTGACCCCTGTTTGGTTACAGCTGTCAATAACAATCAGTTCTTCTATTTTATTTTGTCGAATTTATTCACAGGCATTGTTAATATTTGTTTCGATACATTGCACACTTTGGATTCGTATGCTTTTTTAATTTTGTGCCTTTATATGTTTGTCTCGTTGTTGATTGTTTGGATTCTGCATATAAAGCAATCCAAGCTTAAATACTGGTAGCGGGTCATGTCATCGTGAATTTTATCTTGAAAAATCCCTGTGAAAATTGCTTTTTATCGACTTTGAGACACAGCTTTAATTTTTACGCACAAACGTTATTATCATTGAATGTATTGAAAATTTTGAGAATTCTCAATCGGAAGAAAGTCTTGATGAAAAATTATTGCTATCACCCAATCATAAATTGTGTGGTCTTGAATTCCACATTTTCAGCTGAATGTCTAAAATATGACTGACATAAACTTCTGTAAACTGATCTTAACCTCAAAAATGTCATTGCATTGCGTACTGTACCAGTCGGGGATGCTTATTTAAGATAATTGTCGTCAATTTTTAATGCCCCGTTTTCAAATCTGTTGCATTCATTCTTTACGATTTCAAGTAAAAGACGTTTTTCGATTGTTGGATTTCTTTCATTTTTCGTTTAGACCTGCAAACTAATGGCGTTTGCTAAAAATAGATATCTAATTGTTGAAATCGCGATAAGGATATTTTTGCTAGCGGTGTTTCTGGTATTGGAGAACGTGCAGCCGTTTGAAAGAATAATTCAAGACGAGGAGTGGTGGTTATACAAGAATCCTGTTTCCTACAATGAATTGTTTCCGACGAGACGGATGCTCTGCATTGCTGTGTTTTCACCAATAATTCTCGTTACTCTTTTCTCATTAAAAGATCGCAAACGAAAAAAATTGACTCCGGCNATGTTGGCTATCACTCTGAGTCTGTGTCTGAACGGAGTTGTNACAAATATCGTCAAATTAATGGTGGGTCGGCCNAGACCTGATTTNTTCTTCCGCTGTTTTCCTGATGGCGTCATCCCAAAAGGGCAGCCNTCTGCATTAAATCTACAATGCACTGGGGATTCAGACTTGATTACAGAAGGAAGAAAAAGTTTTCCAAGCGGACATTCNTCGTTTGCCTTTACTGGACTCGGGTTTTGTACGTTATATCTTGCGGGACATTGGCAGTGTTTCAGTATCAAAGGCCGTGGAAGTTCGCTAAGGCTTTTNNTGTCTTTTTTGCCAATTTTNCTGGCTNTTATTATTGCNATTAGTCGTACGAGTGATTACAGACACCATTGGCAAGATGTTTTGATTGGGTCCGTTCTAGGATTTNCAATAACTTATGTCAGTTATCGTCAACACTANCCCAGCTTGTCACATGAGGAATGNGACATTCCGTACATGCGTAATGAACCAAACGATCTNTCGCATTCTCGTTCGATGGATAGGCTTCAAAGNATCTGTGTGAAGCGAGATGTTTAGTTACCCCNAGCAAGNTTATTNCCTGTGCAATTTCAAAATNGCCACACTGTCATTGGTGGCATCTGCCTCAGATTNGNTGCTTGTGATNTAAATTNGGGAATTTGTGTGATTTATTTGAGTTTACAAGTGCAATTGTGGATCGAATAGAAACTATTTTTAAGACANTCNTCTTTCGTAGGTTAGCAGCGTCTCCATTTGATGAATTCACAAGTATGCATGCATANATNATATCTTCAAATACNTAAGTTAAGTAGAGAAAGGCATTTGTGTAATGACAATGCTTCTAGGCAAGATATANTAGCCTATTATTACTAATGTTTATTCTATTNACGAATTTNAATTTGATTGCTACNCNGCAGGGGTGTCAAGCAACTGTGACCCACGACGTTTGAAAGTATGATATTTGTNNAATNATTNGATCNAAAGGGTGATTTCACCAAATACCAAAGTTACCATAGCGTTATTNTATGTCAATCATGGTAGCTCACACAAAAAAAGTGACCANTTCCTGTTACTTGACTGCCTNATGCTCACACNTATTTATTTAATTATTCATCCAGCNTTTTATGTGGNTGTACCTGTACAATACATACCAATGTTTCTTNTAATCAAACCACTTCAATATATGCTACATGATAGAGCCTTTATTTGTAAAGTTTACGGATATACAAAGATAGTCTTGATCATATCCCTAATCCCGATTAAGCATTGTATTGTACTGCAAATGTACATGTTTTTCTCTCATCGGTTGAGGAAGTGTCTCTCTCACTCTGTCTGTCGATTTCAGTGTAGTAGCTGACACTGAAAACGCCATACATTTATTTTACGCTATAGGCAGCTATAACGAAACATCTGAAATGAAGTTGATGCTGCTATGATATACATTATTATTAATTGCTCTTTATTGCCTTGGGTAGTCTGCGTCTTTGATTTGTTGTGCTAAATGGACTTCATAACCGAATAATTAAAAATAGGCCTAACTACCTAATTATGTTAACTACACACCAATGTATCGTGACTTGTGGCTGTTGTATTTGTAGCTAGTAAGTAATATATTCAGTTCAGGCATATTTATATTTAGGCTACCATATTGTTACATTTGTTTCAAGTGACATGTTATCAAGATTGCAAGTTTTTTATATGAGTTGCATCCGGCCTATCAAGGGTGTTTTGCTCTTGGTGAAAATAAGTTTGCCAAACCCTGTTGTATGATATCTTGACATCATTTGCTGACTTAGTGATTTTTTTCCATATCTGCTGACCGTGTCATAGTTTGCTGACTTCAATATAATGTAGCGAAGTATGTATTCGTACTTGCAATTTTTGATCGTGGAGTCTCTTATTTCAGAAAATAGTTAATTTTGAGGTAAAGTGTATGGTGGATGAATTGATGGCAAAGGAAAGTCCTGGAGAAACTATGATCAGTTCTTCTGACGATGAAAATTTTCAAATGCAATCAGTAAGCTGCTCCAAAATTAAGGTATGACTCTATTCACCACTTTATATAATCCATTATGTATTGAAATGATGATTCTCGTTGATGAAATAATTCTTCGTCGCTAAAAATCATTTCAATCACTCAATACTCCATTTGGATTCAAGTACTCGAATCATTTTGCCCAGCGCTAGTTGTGAGATCATTGAAGAAATTGACAAAGAACATTGACCCATTTTCTTTATACAGGCCAGGCTCTTGCAGGAAGACTCTGAGCAGGAAGACGTCGAGTATGACCACTTTAGCGCTGACTGCAAACTTTGGTTCCCAAGATGTTCTGTGGTTGCGGAGAGAATCGCCAGTAAAAATGTGAGTCGCGTTTGCTGATTTCCTTGTATCACTAGTCCCCATGTCTAAGCAATTTATCATGTGAACAAGAACAGTGGTTCTCAACCACCCAGTCCGGGGCAAGTTTCCTGTCGGTCCGCCTATTACGGCTTACTATTTCAATTCCAAAATGCATTAATTACAGAAATAAACATCAAATTTTACACTAATTGGAAAGTTTGGAACGTATTTCTCTGCATGGTGTCGTAATTGAGCTGGGTGTACAGAACTGTCTAAAAGTAGCCTACGACTCCTTTCGGACAAGTTTAAGGTGAAAAATACGGAAACGCTTAAACAAACTGACACTTGACACTGTTGCCTGTATGATAGAAGCTATAGCAAATAGCAAAGTCGCAATTCTTGAAGGATACCAAACAGTCACAATCAAGTTTATGGCCTTTAACAGGACATCACGAGCTTCACCTTTAACTATCTCATCAAAAAGACAGCATTAAATGAAGTTTCCAATATTACATTCGAGCTGCGTACATCTATCGTAATTAAATTTAGGGTTAATTGTGGTTTTTCATGGTTCGCCGGTTCTCAAACACTTGTTAGTAAGTTTTGCGGATCTGCAAGGTCAAAAAGGTTGAGAACCACTGACCTGGGATTGTCAATACCAGTTAGCCCTCACTGTACCACGGCCTGACTTATCGATACTCCAAGTCATAGGCGCCGACTTTTATTTTTGCATGGGGTGGCGGCAGGCGCGTAGCCAGGGGGTGTCGAAACCCCCACCTTTTGAAATGCAAAACCCCTTCCTTTGAAATGACCATTCTGACGCTAATATTCAGTTGCAATTCAACAAGCTGTGCTATCAGTGTACGCGGGCCAATTGGCGAGATTATTCTGTGCACGCATATCGCATCGCACAGTGTAACGCGACGCGATCTCCCGCTGATATGATTGCGAAAGTCGGTCAGTGATTGCCGCGCACTCGGCATTCGTCGCTGGACTG
>ATSW01117523.1:0-12745 GCA_000444245.1 Botryllus schlosseri
CTGAGAAAGGCTGCAAAGAGTTGCAATATAAGAATCCTCCAAACAGCTTAAAACACCATACTTCATAACTTCTAAGTATTTAGGAAGCTGCCGGAATCTGTAAAAAAAAATTGCAAAAGTTGGAAAACTTGCCCTGGTAATCATCATTAGTCTTTTAGTGAGAGACGATTTATTCATCTTCTGAAATCGTGAGAACCTTTCCATCAATAATTTTATTGTCGACGAGATGTATTGTTTCGACACTTTTTTCCACGGTGAAATCCATGAAACTCGGTTGGTCATACCCCAGCATCCCAAGCTTGTAGTAAAAAAAACACGCACGTCACTTCACTGTTGATCAACCCACAGTTCTGTCACAACGTCTGCCTATGAAACCGCAGTCCTGTGTAAACCATCTACTAACTGTTGATTTCTGCAGGTTTCGGCAGAACCGATCTATATCGTGACTGAGTTCATGTGCAACGGCAGTTTGCTGGATTATTTGAAAGACGGAGACGGCAGGACTAGCAAATTACCGGAACAAATCGACATGTCTGCTCAGGTAAGCGCCGTCTCAGTGCAGTAGTTGGGTGTCTATGTTGCTCTCTCGTCTAATTCTTATCTAGTTTTTGAAATGATTCTATTGTCCACTTTTAATTATAAATTAATTTTTGGTTTTCCTGATAAATCTATAGGTGAACTATATCGTGCTGAACAACTCAAGCTTGGTGAACTTTCATTTGCCATTCTCATGGACTCTGATATGATTGTATTTCTTTCTAATTCGGAGTAGAATTCAATTTCCAAGGTTTTGCGAATTCAGTCGTTGTAATTGTAATCTAATTGGCATGTAGCTATAATTCTAATTTGAAAAGAAAACTTGGTCTAATTGAAATGGTAATCTAATTTGGAAAAAATGTGCTATGATTCTATTTTTATAATTATTTGAAAAAAATTTGTAGCTGCGATTCTAATTATAATCCAATTTTGGACAATTACTTAGCTCTAATTCTAATCCAATTTATGAAAAACTGTGGCTATAATTCCAAATATAATCTAATTTGAAAACACTGTAACTATAAATCTAATAGTAGTCTAATTAAATTAAATTTGTTGCTAAAATTTCATAATTTCAATACACCACAATAGTACGATACGATGAAACATAGGAAGGTGTCCATCCGACTTCGAAAAGTCTTCGATATCAGACACCCACCGAAGATAATATAAAAGGATAGCTCCATAGATGACAAAAAAAGGTGACATTAGCGGGAAGGCGAGATCGACATCGAGATCGTTGTCCGGTAAACTAGAGGGCCAACTAATAGTAGGCTATGTATTATTTGGAAAATTTGCGTAGCTATATTTGTATTTTGAAAAATCATTGTCTTTCTATTCGAATACGGAAGAACTGAAAATGTTCCACTTGTCCAACTCTATGTGTGCGTTGAAGGAGCCTAATTTCACAGATCGCCGCCGGTATGGCGTACGTCGAAAGAATGAATTATATCCACCGTGACGTCCGCGCCGCTAACGTACTCGTCGGCAAGCAGCAAGTGTGCAAGCTGGCAGATTTCGGGCTGGCCCGTCTCATCGAGGACGACGAATACAACGCGAGGCAAGGCGCTAAATTCCCGATCAAATGGACGGCGCCTGAAGCGGCGCTGTACGGTCGTTTCACCATCAAGTCGGACGTGTGGAGTTTTGGGATTCTGCTCACGGAAATTGTGACGAAAGGAAGGATCCCGTATCCTGGTAATTACTACGCCGAAGCACACGAGTACAAACTACTCGATTTTCAAAATATGCAACTAGAACTAGGGCTAATCACTTTTCAAAACTGGAGCTAGAACCACTCAAACTCGTTTGAAAACTCACCAGAACTAGAGCTATGCACTTTTCAAAAACTAGAACTAGAACTATATAGTGCGCCCCCATGTATAATACCCACCCTTAAAATGACTTGTATATTCTGGGAAAAAGCCTGGGGGGCCAATGGCTAGAGGTGATGTGCGATTTTAACAAACATGAAGAAAGGTGTGAGTTCAAGTTTTTGATCGAGGGATATTTTTTTCAAGGCTTGCTGTACCCATGTATAATACGCACCCCCTATTTTAGGGCAAGAAATCTGTAAAATTTTGCGCAATATACATGGAAAATTACAGTACTCTATTTTCAAAACCCGAGACTAGAACTAGACATATTCACTTTTCAAAGCTCACAAGTAGAACTACATACTTTTCAAATACTAGCAACTCTAACTACTCAACTTTCAATACTTGCAACTGCAACTACTAGAATTATGCACTTTCCAAAATTGAAAGTGAAACTACCAAGTTTCCTTACTCACAACTAATTCACAACTAGAATCACGCACTTTTCAACTAGAACTAGAACTTTTCAAAATTCACAATTCCTATAGAACCAGCAGTTGACAGTCAACTATCTCGATTGGTAGTTTGTACAAGTACAGATCTATAACTATTTTCAAGATGGGCAACCATAATTCAAGCTAACTTACTGTCTGGCTGCTGATCTGCCTGTTTCTGTTGCTCCCAACACAAACGAACATTCTCTTTCAGGAATGATGAACAGAGAAGTGTTGGAGCAGGTAGACAGAGGATACAGGATGCCGAAGCCACAGGCTTGTCCAGACTCGCTCTATGAGCTGATGCTGCAGTGCTGGCATAAAGACGATATGGCTCGTCCCACTTTTGAGTATCTCCAGGTACGTTTTGATTTCATCTTTTTTTTGAATCCTCAGTGACTCGAGTGCATGATCTTTACGCAACTCATCTCATGTCTGTTCTGTTCAGGGCTTCCTCGAAGATTACTTCACTGCCACCGAACCAAATTATCGAGAAGCCGACGATTTCTAGAGAAAAACATAATTCCAAAGCATATAGTTGGACCAATCGGCTGCAAGCCCAGATCGGCGGCTACGGTCCGAGGTTGCTGCTTGTTGAAATCCTTTGGGTAATTTCAGACAAATGCTGCTGATGATCGTTTTTTTGCTATCATTCACCGTTCTCTATCTTCGAGAGGACCGTCGGACAGACCCTGTAAATATCACGGAATTTCTAAGCCCATATTATATGCCAGGCAATTGGACACAGTGTAATGATTATGTTTTACATACCTTTTTGAGGAAGATAAGGTCAAATGTGGATTCTACTGTAGAGGATGCAGTCCTCTACAGTTACACATGTTCAAATTGTTTTCTATTTTCTGTTAGTAGCAAAGCACTGATTGAGCACGTACTCCTAACGTGATTTTATATCGGAATATGTGTGTATAAAGTGCTGCTATATCATCGATCGAAACTCCAAATCAAAGACGGTTTGGGTTTCTTAAATCACAAGTTACTTCTTTGGATTTAGCCTGCGCCTTTTTACATCTGAAATACCATCGATTAGAACTTAGATTGTGTTTTTGAAGAGTTTGATGCCTTAACGGATCAAGGTTTGATCTAAATTTTCTGAAAGTTATGTGATGTTTGTATAGTAAGCCTTATCACTATGCAGAATTCCAGTAGATTTAGCGAATTTTATCGAGCATCATCAGTAAATCCATCTTGTAAAGAGCATTTTCGTTTCAAATATATAGTCGATTACTACTATAATATAGACCCTGATGACTCTATAACCCATTTTTGCTTTTCATTTGTTGCTGTTGTTCATTTAAAGACTAGTACTACTAGCCTTATTTCTGTATTGTGATTTCTTTTTACGGTTTGGATCCGATCATGAAACTGGCTACGCGTGTGTTGCTAGGATGCATATCGACTCTTGTTTTGTTGAGCGTGTGTTCCAGACGATTCTTTCAGACCACACTCTTACTGAACCCTTTTCATCACCACATGTATTTATGTTTAATTGAAAAATTAAATAGTGAATTGACATGGTCGCCGTCTTATGGCAGTATTAGTAGAGGATCAAGACTCCAGACTTATTTTCGTAAGTGCTTTTTTTAGTGTTACTTAGATTAGGCTTACCATACGTCCCGTTTTAGGCGGGACAGTCCCGCTTTTTAACGTCTTGTCTCAACCAGTCAGCCAAACGTACCGCTTTTTAAGGCCGACGGGTATTTCGGAGTGAAAACCGGTGATTTTAGCTCTAAGCGGAATGATGACCTTTTCTTTTAGTCCACCGATCACAAAGTGGGATAAAAACACCGGTTTTTGAGAATTCTTCTCCGGTTTGCAAGCCTCAGATTTCTGTAAAAGTGTCCCCCTTTTAGATTTCCAAAAAATGGTAAGCCTAACTTAGATTCCTCTCTCGGTGACGGCCTAGTGTTACAGGCGTGAATCCACGCTGTGGTAGACGGACAGACATTTGTTTGTCAAACTTAAAATTTGACCCGAGGTGACGATTAGATATGTAAAGGTGTTATTATGTAGGGCAAGTTTTCGCAAGTTTTTTTTGCAGCTTCCTAGATGCTCGGAATCTATGTAGAATTATGTTTCAAGTTGTTTGGAGGGATTTTATAGTGCAACTTTTCTCTATTTTTCAAACCAATTTTTACTGCAACTTTCATCGAATGTTGCGTCTAAATGTAAAAGAGTGATTCAAAAAATGCTATAAACCAGTTCTAGTATGGTCCCATTCTCATTGATTTGCATAACAAAGAGCTATATGATGGTTTAGCTGCATCTCACTGTGTTATATATGGCACAATGGCTTGCAAGCAAGAAGTTTAACTACCCCTGCCAAAGCACGGCCGTGTCTGATCAATATGTAAATAGATCGCTTTAGTAATTCTGTCGTTTAAATTTGAGATAGTTTCCCATTTCACGGACGCCCCAGACGAGACCGCCGAAAATTACATTTTCACTGGGTCAGTTTATTCGGGCAATTGATTTTGTTGAAGTCGCCAAGAATGATTTTTCCATAACACCTTGGGTGAAGTTTGCAGACCTAGGGGTTTGGGGTGAGTTACATGACTTGTTTTAGGGGAGGGGTTATCGCTATGCTGTTTGGCTTTTTGGGGTGAAATTATTCCTGCATTGCGTAATTTTCTTGCTGTGTACCGGGAAAAAATATATTTTTTTGCGGTCTCGCCAGAATGTCCGTGAAATGGCAAAGAAACAAATTTGGCAGCTCTGCAGGAACTAGGTTATACAGCAGAACCTTTCGAGTATCTCACATCCTACTAATTTAGTGCGACAAAAACTTGCCCTAGTTGTGACTCGTCACATGGGAATCAATGACCCGTGGCACAAGATATGGAATATCGAACACAAAGACTCGTTCAATTCTTATATTGTAGCCGTACTTTTAAAAAAAAGTAATCGCTGTATTGGATTTTAAATTCACGCTGAGGTAGTTTTTGGTATTATCAGGCACACTGTTCCGAACGTCAGCCCTAAAACACGTTGGTCTTGTGCCCCCATAGGCTCATGGACCAAACTTATGCCCATCGCCCATGTTAGAGAGTACTGCGTGGTTGTACTGACGTAAAGTTTTTAAAATGTGGTTGCTCAACTGTATAGCCTATTTTGTCATGATATTGCATTCTTGCGGCCCGCGGCGTCTACAAAATTTGAAGATTGGCCCGTGACTTGTTTCGAGTTGGCGAACCCTGATATAAAGACTGAATAAGAGGTATATCCTAAGGCGGAGCCCCCTGTGGTACAACACGCAATATGATACCCGTTTCAGTAGCCGTGAAATCCAATCGCTTCTGAGAAGATTATAGCAGATGAACAAGACTCCAGTCTGATTTTAGGAACTGTTTCTGTCAATGATACCAGCTTTCACTGTCGTGGTGACGGCTGGCGACTAGAGGTACGGCCTGCTTATTTGCTTTGGGACTGCAGAGGACAAGATTCGAATCGCTCCTTTGCGCAAACGTAAAACGTAATGGTCTATTCGAGGGTACAGCGTTTTCGATCGAGTTGCATTTTCAGCAGAACTCTGTGTTCGGTCACGGTTAGTGGTTTGCTACTAGCGGCAATTCGTATGTTGCGGGATTGTACAGGATGAACTACATCCTCTATACTAGTCGACACATGCATTTAGCCAGGAGCGAGCGTGCTACGTCTACTGAAGTTGGTTTTATGTAGGCTACCGAAATAGTTGTAGTTCAGCTCAGTATATTGGTAAAATTTCATCCAATCGATAAGATTGCGATACAATAAAAAGATATGAAGGTGACGATACGACTTGGAGTATTATTAATCAAATCAAACAGCCACTTTGACTTAGAGAGATCATGTAAATATGAGTACCCAGTGGATTAAAGAAATACAGGATAACATAAAAGGACTAGCGATGAAAAATCGTGGCAAGTCTCGCGGTAGGCGAACTCGATATATGTCAAGTCGTGGTCATATGGTCAGGTAATACAGCGCTGGCTATAGTATTTGCGTAGTAGAATCTGTCTGTATTTCGACTTGAATAGAATGTGAATAATGAACATACTCGATGACTGTCGGATAGCCGGCGAGATACTGGTCCACGGTCGTGGCCCGACGTGCTTGATAGAATGATGATCTTTCAAGTCGACCATATGTAGCCGTTCGGTCGTAGTCCTCGCTATCTAACTGAATGCGGCTATATTACTTCAGGTTCGACTGGATCCAGAGACACATTGCAGATTCGACGGATATATTACAACGAAGGCAGGCACAATAAACACATCAATACTTCCAATCCAATCCAAGACTTAACATAGTAACAACTCCACACAAAGAAACTCCAAGACCAACTCCATACAACAACATACAAAAGACTAACTCAAATCACTTCCTCTTTTCAATACCGCATGTTACCCTACGCATGACTGGTCTTACAACCAGATAGTCCGGAGTCATTATGGCTCCGGAGCCGAGCGGTTACACATATGATTGTTGGACAACGAGGACGCACGTGTATTGCACTTATGGGCTTTTGATTCCGAGATAAAGAAGTTATTAAAATTTTCTGGGAAGGCAACGCTATGGAACTGTTACACTTGGCAATTTCTAGTTTTAATTGTCTATCATAATGATGTCAAAGTGGATATTCGTCAGTGTTGAAGGCGACTGCCCAGTCTTGGTTGAATCACTGTAGCTATGGTTCAATATGGATTTGATCGAGTAAATGATTGTTTGCTGCCTGCGTTTCCGGTGAACTGCATTTGAGGGCGTTAACGGGAGACGACTGCAGTGTTAGTGTTCGTGCTGGATTGAGCAATTGTGTGTTCTATAATGCACATTTATGGTTAGATTTTCACTATAAGTCTCGCCACCGCCTTACTCAGCTGATGAGCAAAATTCAACTTCAAGCATGGCGAAAGATCAACAAAAAAGTTCTGTGAAAGGATTTGTGACCAGATTACAAGTGAGTGACGGTTTACATGGAATCACAATCGGCAGCTCTATTATTCTATCCCAGAGCTCTCAAACTCAAATGTGGTCGCGGGCCAATTTCCTAGTGTTTGATGGCGCCGCGGGCCTCAGTACCAATAATTGAGGTATTTAATGTATTTGAAGGGACCTCGCAGACTGGCAACCAGCACACACATCGTGAAATGTGATTTACTCCTGATAATGGGGGAGATAGCCCAGACGGCCCTGGTTCGATTCTGCGTTGGAGGTTATTCTGGGCTCCTCCTCCCCCGCGTCGCTGTTCTTATGGCGACAAAAAAAGCCCGGGAAAAGGACCCGATGAAAGAGCGCAGTCGCAAAGAACGGAAAGAGCCGCGGAAAAAAGACTAACATCCAATAACGAACTGTGACATCGCACCGCAACTGCAACCGCAACTTGTCGTTCGGCATCTTCCTATCTGTTCATTACTGTACAATTATGCATTTATTAGTGAGTTTTATACTCAAATAAATGATTAAGCTGTAAATAAAGCAACGAAAGACTTAACCGAAACTTGCACTTGTCACTACCTTCAACTCCAGTGAGTTGACACAAAAGTCTTTGTAAGCATGAACACAAGTCATGCGTGACGGTATGAGCCATAACCATACATCCCCCCACAACTCCGATAAAGGCACAATTTGAGGAGTTGAAAAGAAAAAGGCGCAACAATAAACATGCATCAATATGAATACAACGCGCCAAGGACATAGTCTTTATGCCAAAGTGGAGGATTTTTGACACGGTTTGATTTGCGGCCACCATCAGCACTGGTTGAAGGTGAAGTACCAGGAGAGTCATCATCCATGTACGCATCGTCAACATCATCCACAGGCTGGTCCTTGCAATGTTTTTCCTCGTGTGCGTCATTGAGAATCCTCTGCGCGGGATTCGCACCATCAACATGCGGTGACTCAGTTGTCGGCACGGGTGATAAAGTTTCCGTACCATGCTGCTTTTCAGTATATCGACAGAATGGCTGTGCTTTACGAAGGTACTTTCTGTTTCGCAAAGTCAATCTCCCAGACCCATCAATCTTAACAAGATACTGGTCATTGCCGTTGCACTGAACAATCATACCGGTCTTGTCCCATCGAAGAGGGAAACGTCCATGNTGATTTTGTACACGACATATGTCCCCCACTTCAAGGGGTGCCAGATTATGAGTGCGTGGTCGCAAAGATTCGAGCTGCTTAGCGAACCTGGTACGTAACGTACGTTCTCTTGTTTGCCATAGCTTTGTCCACATCGGTCTTACGATATGTCCGTTGAAGACTGAACCAACTTTCTTGAATGGCAGAGCGTCTTTCAAAGGTCTTCCAAAAACGATTTGAGCTGGAGACAGGCCATTGTCTGGATCAGGACAGTTTCTGAACTGTAACACGGCTCGTACAAATGAGTCGGTTCGGAGCTCACCATCCTGTGATATATTTCCAGTGATAAGTCGTTTAATTGACTTGACCGCAATTTCAGCCCGGCCATTNGANCGAGCATTGTATGCTGAAGACAGTCTGTGCCGAACACCCCCATCGACGTAGGAAATCTTGCGTACTATGAGCGGTGAATTCAGGTCCGCCATCGCTGCTCAGTTCTTCTACAACGCCGAATGTCATGAAGTAGTTCCGTAAAGCATCTTGCAGTCCAAGNGCACCAGACGTTTGAGTGCCAGGCTTGATATGAAAGATTTCAGGCCAATTGCTGAAACGATCGATGGCTACGAGATACTGGTGACCTGCAACAGTGCAGTAATCTGCGGCAATAGCCTGAAAGNGGTATGTCGGNACGTAAGGATNACAAGGGGGCAAATGCGGCTGGCTCGGTGCGGACCTGCTACACGCATCACATTGTGCCCGCGTTCTTGCAATGCAAGCCGACANACCGGGCCAGAAAACAGTNGCTTGAGCTCTCTGTGACATGGCATTGATACCTTGGTGAGCAGAATGAAGGGTGTCACATATTGGTTTCCTCAGAATTGAAGGTATAACAACTCGATCATCATACATGACGACATCATCAACAATAGAAAGCTTACCACGATAGCGCCAATATGCTTGGACCTGAAACGGCAACTGATCCGATCCACGTGAGAATCCTGAGACGATGTATTCCTTCAGCTTACTGAGAGTATCATCGCATAGGGTAGCTTTTCGCACATCCTCCCATGAAATGACTTTAATGGCGTTCAGGGATGCCCTTGTAGCTGCAATAATAGACGTCTCTAGTTGGTTGTTTTCATCGTGACCTGCCGCCACACAATCGACTGGGTCCAGGGAGGACCAGTGAGTCGTGTCCAGTGACGCGGGGTGCCTCGAGAACGCATCCGATGCCGGTATGGATTTACCTGGAACATGAAAAATACGAAAGCGCCAGGACATTGTACGCTGCTTCAGGCGGAATATTCTAGTGTTTGTAATATCGTCCAACGAAGATTTTGATCAGCGGTTTGTGATCGGTAGCGATAACAAGGTCATCACAGCCAAGGGTAAAGAACTTGGTATCCTCCAGTGACCATGCCACAGCAAGGGCTTCACCTTCAATCGGAGCGTATCGTCTTTCTGAATCACGTAAGAATCGGGAACCTGCCAGAGTAATTTTCCAGCCATTGGAACAGCAATCAGGCGTCGTAGATTCGCACTCGCAGTATTTTTGACGCAGCCAGTACCCAATGCCCGATTTCGACCAGTCGGGATTCAAGCAAGTTTTTCGCTTCGGGTCAAAAATGCGCACCCCATTCTGGATTGCTCGAATAATCTCAGCCTTTGACTCTGCAAACGCCTCATCGAGTTCATTGGTCCACGTGAAAGATTTCGGGCTGAGTAAGCTCTTGAATGGTGCCATCATGTCGGTAAGTTTGCCATAATGGGAGACTTGGTTCACAAGTCCAAACCACGACCGTATGTCTGACAGCTTCTGCGGCCTTGGGAAACATGCGATGGATTCCAAATATTTTGGAAGTGGACGTACGTCGTCTGCCGTAATCTCGAATCCTGCAAATTCAATATGCTTACACGCAAACTGAAATTTCGAAGGGTTAAGAATGATGCCATTGCGTCCCATCAGTTCGAGATAATGAATCATTCTCCACCAATGTTCAGACAGACTGTCATCCCATAACACTGTGTCGTCGACGCACTTTGTCTTTCTAGGCACATCAGCGATTATCCGATCATACCGATGAGTGTATCCATCCCCGCTTGCTATGAAACCTTGTGGGGCCACTCGATATCTGTATCTGCCAAATTCAGTGATGAACGTGAGTAAGTGGCGATCATCTTCTCTGACAGGTACCGAATGGTAGCCATTCCAGGCGTCAGTAACCGATCTGAAAGTATCGGGTGGGATGGAACGGGCCCGATGAAATGGTGGAACGATGTAATGCGTGTCCCGGGAGCAATGGTGGTTGAGGGATTGGAAGTCGATTACTCTGCGAGGACTTCCATCGCTTTTACGAACCCATATTGCTCGATGACACCACTTTGTCGGCGTATTGGGTTCAACTTTTTCAATGACACCAAGACGCACGTCATCATCCAATTGTTTCTTAACTGCATCACGCCAGTGAATAGGCACTTGAGAAGGTGTGTGGACAGCTGCTGGCTTTGCATCTGGATCAACATGAATGGATATGGGTGTTCCAGACATGGAAGGCAACGTTTGATGTTTGCACTTATTGAATGTTGACGAACTAAATCGCAATAGAAGCCATTGTTTCATCTTTTCGTTATTTTCCACACATGGCGTGAATGGGAGCTCAGTGGGCGAACTAGGAGGCAACGACCGTTTCAGGCATTCACACGAGCGTTGATTACTATTGGTGTTTGAATATTCCTTCGTAGGGGCCGGAGCAGTAATTGCGGCAGCGCCAACTGTAGGGAAATCCGGCCCAATAATATGCAATTGCTCCATCGCACCTCTGCTCATGTAGAACAAATCAGTCGAGTCTGTTACATAAACCATCTCGGCTGTTGCTATGCGATGTCCGTTGCGCATTTTACCAGACATTCGAAGGAATACTGCACCCAGATATTTATGCCCTCTTCGTTAGCAGCAAGCATACGTTTAGTTACGGGTATTAGACAGTTCTCAGTAAGCCCACATGCTAAGAACATTGTTAGACCCATCAAAGACGATTGGGCACCACTGTCCGCAACACCTTTTACTGCCCTAGACGACATTTGTGGACATGGGATACTGAATTGATCATAATCTCGAGTATCAGTCCATACCTGCAATTCCACAGTCGGTTGCGGTTTCGATTCCTTTGCTAACCACCCCTTTGTTCCATCGAAGATGTAGTGCTTGAACGACGACTGATGTCCACGCGGAGTAGCATTACGCGTTGTCGATGCATGGTCATTATGGCGGTCAAGTGTTGAAAGAGATGCCATATGTCCAGACGGGCTAGATGCAGATGATACTTTTCTCTCTGTTTTCCAGCATTCTGAGCATTGTACGAATTCTTTCAAGAATTTCTTCCCGAATCGTCCCTTAATGTACTTGAATTTTTTAATTTTCTTGCCACAAGAACGGCATGGTATCATAACATCAAGGTTGGCCGACGGCGGTGCATCTTGGGCTTTTGGCACATTAGACGCGACAGTTCCGGTGTTATCGAATGATCCGAAACTCTGGCTACTAACAGAGATAGCACGAGACGCCATTTCTTTGGTTTCAATCACTTTAATAGTCTCTGACAGACTCCTGTCGTCCAGGTCAGGTAAACTGAGGATATCTCGCCGAATATCTTCATCTGCTATGCCTGATATCACAACATGTTTGACGATGTCATCAGAATAGTTGACTATCTGATCACAGTCTTGTCGCGTGCACTTCATAGCAAATGTGCAGGTACGAGCTATTCCGTGGACCTGAGCAGCAAACGACCGAATAGGTTGATCACGATCCTGGCGACAACAGAATAGATTGGCCTTGCGAACACTTGCTGCTATATTGATAACAGCCAAGGCCTTGATGGTAGCCAGAAGTTCGTCCTCACTTATCTGAGACACATCATCAACTTGTTTGAAAAGGTCTGTTTGTAACGCAGATTCGCAGCATTGCCAGAGCTGATTAGTGATTTGATCTGCCGGCATATTTGTGCCCCCTTTAAATAATTCCCATTTGCGAAGGAATACATGCCAATCCTCAGCAGTCGTATCTCGAGAGACTACAGGGCGTTCCATGCTGGGAAGTTTTTGACGTGCGACACTGTCATTATGTTGTGTGGCCGTCTGGTGTACCATAGCATGAATGTTCAACTCTGCAGCAGCGACGGCAGTTTCAGTATCAGCAGTCTGGAATCCGCAATTCGGAAGAGGGCATTGACCGACAGGCATATCCGTTATCCAGGTGTATGAAGTTTAATCATGTACAATTATGCATTTATTAGTGAGTTTTATACTCAAATAAATGATTAA
>ATSW01117527.1:0-20595 GCA_000444245.1 Botryllus schlosseri
AGTCATGACTCGAGTCACCACAACCCTGCCCAAAATATTCGGGTTTAAATTTCTTACTTTTCGAGATTTGACGATATGACAAAGCCTCGATGCAATTCGCTCCACCGGCGATATTGATTCCAAGCATCGGGTAAACGTGATTTAGCATGCTGGGTTTCTGGTTATCCAATTTTAGAGCTTTGCGCAGAACTGTCGGACACAACATAGAACGAAATAACGCTTTTAATTACGAGATTTGGCGAATATTTGTACGTAAACGAACTTGAATGATAGTCATCGAACCAGCAGCACTTCTCGTTGATGCATTCTTGTTCGTTTGTGATTTTCTTCGACTTGAGGAATCCCCCACAAGGTGCATGGAAGCGAGCGTACATCTTCAACTGCGTTGTGTTGTAACATTGTTCGTCTGAAGTTTAGGTCATTATCGTTATCGTTAAAATCAGGCTACATTCGATGGGTTTTTGATAGTTTGTAGCATTTTAATGAAAGTCGATTGAAATTTGCCCGCACAGGCGTACACTCTTGGCGAAAAGAGAGTGTATTCACACCGAAAAGGGTGGTACGCAAAAACAGAACCTAACTCAGAATTATATCGCGGTCATAAATCCCGCTTGCCTGCGTGCATACCATCCTTCGTACATTCGTACATGCATCGTTTAGATTAAAATGTTGTACTCGATTTATACCGCGGCATAAGTCTGATGTAGGTTTTGGTTTCGTGTGCCATGGGTGTATATTCACACCCGTATATCACGGATGATACAGGGGTGTAAATACATACCCTTTTCGCTAAGAGTATGGTTTTAACTACTGTATAATATTTCATAAATCGGCTATTTTAGCCTCACCCAGGTATGCATCTCCTATTGGCGAATACTGGATATACATCTCTCCCGGTATCTTCGGCTGCATCGGTATTTCTGCATTATATAGCAATAGATATAATTTGGTTGTGTCTCATTATTATCATCTTGACATATAGTTTGCAATAAGTCGTAATCTTGTATCTATCATCGATCTACTTCTTATACAATATTCGAATTGCGCAAATTTCGAATTGCAATCTCCGTGTTTACTGATGATTGTTCCCGATGAGAATCAGTTGACAAGCTAAGAGTAAAGAAATTTGCGTGTATGAATGTAGGTATTTAGTATGTTGGTTTCGAAGGATATTATGTAATAAATAATGTATGCAGGCTACTTTAATTCTTATGTCTCAATTTCTCGCATCTATGCATTTCGCAGGCCATTCCATATATCACGTATTGTCATAGAAAGTGTACGTTTGAAAAAGGATACCTGATGAACTTTCGCCGAACGATTTTCTACGGAGAACATAATTCATGTATTCCTGGGCGCTTGGTGCTTCGGTGGATGGCTTCATCTAACAGCGAAAGACAAGAATGAAAATAGTCTCTGGATATATAAGCATGTAACACTTAAGCATTTGGGTTAAATTTAGGGTTGGAATTTTTAGATTTAAGTTTGGGTTCGGGATGAGATGCGGTCATCGTTAGCGTTAATTGTGCGGTTATTAAGTCAGATGCTCAGGTTTCGCATGTGGAAGTGTCGGGAAACCCGTTAATATACTCAATTTATGTCATACAACTTCACAATTTCCAGCAAATGACTGTGACAAAGGTCTCTCCTTATCGACGCGAGTTAACTTAATATACATACATTGCCTCCACCTAGAATGCTCATCATTGACATTGTGCAGAGAGTCTTATCCTTTTTTCCGCAAAATATCATCATCTGGGTAAGCGCCGATAAATCAGGCGTTTTATTCTGGATTCCTGACTTCTGAAAGGGAAAATATTCATAAAGTTTTATACATTGTTTCAGTGCGGCTGCAGAATTAATTCACTTGGATTGAGCGTTTGCTTGTTGCTCATGGAAAATTAGACTGTTTAGAAAACGGTAATGTATATTGTTTGTTCATGACTCACCGGCTTTACTTCTCTGGTTTGGGACTCAACCTGGAAATGCAATAGAAATGTTAAAAACAAGTCAATGTAAAATCATCCCATCTACGGTGGGCGACACGCCCCGTGTGGCGTATGCCATACATGTATGCCTATTTCATGTCGAAACTCAAATATTGTTTTCGAGTAATAGACAAGGCTTCACACTCACGGGTGTTTTGTGTTGCGGGTTTGGCATTCGATCGTACACTTTAGTAGGGACTGGAGCAACCTCAACAGTCTCTGCAATTGGTTCAGAGCCCGTTGAAACCCGATTCCTGCAGAAAGATTGAGCATATTGATCGGCAAGTGTCAAGCGTAATAAATATAGAACAGTGATAAGTCCATTTACAACAAAGTTGCACGACTGAAGTCTTTTAAGCATTTCCAAATTTGATTAGATTTAGAACTATAGCTACACAGTTTTTTTTTCAAATTAGATATGAATAACTTAATTCGCTAAAAAACTTAGGACGAATTGAATTCAGAATCAGAAGGAAATGCAACAAAAATCAAATTCAGCAGATCTGAAATCGGAGAACATTCTCGTAAGCACGAGAGAGGCAAATGTCCGTCAAGACAGGATCGATTCGGGCTATTTCTCAAGCATAGCATTCCCAGAAAAACCTTAAATTATACTAGAATTAAAATGAGAACATAGAATTTCACATTTCACAAATTATATTCGAATTATATTAACGACATGTCGCTCTAATTAGACTAATTAGACAAGAAGTATTTAGTTATCGAAGTCGGATCAAACTATTCTTACCCGCTAGCGATCGGTGACGATTTGAAACACTTGACGTTGTAGGAATCTGACTCGACCCAACAGCAACCCTGGTAGTAAAGTACGAATTATTAGTGCGTGATTGTGATTCATTTCAGAATAGGGTGATCCACTGGCACTCACAGCTAGGGTTGCATTTAAAACAAAGATGTTTAAAACAAGGCCTAATTTAAAACATGATTTTTAGGCGTGACGCCACGAAAATTCAATTGTGACGTCATAATGGAACGACATTGGCAATTGAAAAGATAGGGTAAATGTAGCTCCTTTGACGAAATATTTGTGGTATTAATGTTGAACCGACTATTTTGAGGGTTAAACCATCCCATATCGAAATACGTCGGTTATATCGGGTGATTATTGTCTGTAGGCTCATACATTATGCTTTTTGGAATGTATTTAAACAATTACGGCAAAATTTTACAGCTTAAAGAAAACACAATTTTGTTTTGTTCAAAAAGGCCTTTGTTTAAAACTCTGTTTAAACCATGTTTTAATCAAAGTGTTTTAAAACACCGTTTGTTTTAAAAGCAACCCTACTCACAGCCCAATCACACGGCCGTATTGGTTAATATTATTGTCAGCAAGTGCGTAACACGGAGCAAGGAGACTGATACGTACTGTGTAGTGGATACACACCAAAAATCAGGTCGTTCTAGGTCGGGTGGGAAAGCTTAGACTTGAGCCAATTACTGTTTACGATTATAATCACATGTCGGTTCACTTTAGGGCGGAGATCATAAAGTCAGTTGATTTGGGAGAATGCAAATCATGTGATTAAACTACTAATCGGGACGCATTTTTGGTGGGGATAATAAAGCTGGCTGATCCGGAAGAATGCTATTCGTGTGATCAAATACTGTTAATCGCGACGCATAAAGTCAAGGTGTCCCGAGTTTTCAATCAAGCGGCTTTATCTGTTGCATCATAATCCGAAAACACGTTATAGGCTATCAGTTGTCAATTTACTGAATGAAACAGCAGCCTGCTGTTAACGACACTGCCACTGTAGTAGGTAGAATTATCATCATCCCGAAATGTAAGTCGTGTCCGATTCGTACGGTAGAGCTATAGAATATTAATATCGCTCTGCAATGGTAGGTACATAATTCGTTGACTGTTTAGTGAAGCTATTATTACCTAGGAGACAATCGGCACGGTCATTATCGGAAATAATTGAGCGTAGGAATGGTACACCGTATACGCAGTTTTTATAGATAACTGGACTGTATTCACACCCAAACGGTGGTGTACGAAACAGAACCTAATTCAGAACTATATGGCGGTAATAAATCCTATGTTCCCATTACGTGAGATCATAATCATCACAGCAAACAATAGGGATACAGAATGATGTGAATTAGATGACAATTAAAGCTCTTACCAATGATTGACACTCCTGCAGTGGTACATCGGCTGTTCCGCAGGGTGAATATAAGTCGATTTCCTGACACTGAGCAGTTATGTAGGACACTGAAAATTGATTTGAATGTACACAACATATTTCGATGACCCTATGTCTAATCTTAAATTGCACAAGTAATACCTTGGCGTTCTTGTTCCAACGCGTTTCCCTCTGAAATGCCGTAAGCTGGTTTCGGATAAGCGTCGTCCTTGACAGGTATTGGCACAGTATCCTTCGAAGCGATACAGATGGAAATATTATTTATTAAACTTTTGCGTCGACCTAAATTTTATTCCAAATGTTTTGACTTGACATTGAATATGCGTAGCCTAAATGAAACTTTGACAACTAGATAATTATAGTTCTTTATTCAGATTAATTGAAGTAAAATGCCGGTAATCTGTGCTGTCATTATGACATATCGAAACAGTCTGAGTCTCGCACACGCACACACACGCACCTGATTCGGTAATTTATAGCATTGTAGAGTCGTGCCGTACGCAGCAGGATCCCAGCAACAGTCTCGGTAGATGCACTCGCCTTCTGTTATTTCCCGGTACCAGCCACAGCTTTCTCGGGATACCACTGGGACAGCCGAGCACTGGCGAGCTCTCTGCAGCAACGCTGCTACCTGAGGATTTGGTAGCGCTGAAAATAGATATCGAAAATTTTACCAGGAATTGATATGATATTGAAAATAGTAATTCGTCCGGATTCACAGTATACGCTGGCACGTGGTGCGTTTAACACAGTAACATAGCACAAAAAATTTCACTTGCGATTGTAACTGAATATTCCTACCAGATGCTAAAATCTGACGCATAGATCCTTTGTCGGACCAGCATGGGTATCTTATTTAGAAAAATACTCCAAGTCATATCGAAACTTCAAAACTTTTCATAAAATTGCAATTTTGTGGTATATTCGAATCGATATCAATAAATGACCGACTGACTGGTTAAAATCAAATACGCGGAATTCAATTCAATTTATTGCCAAAATTTTCATCATTTCAATACACCACAAGACTGCGATACAATGAAAGATAGGAAGGTGTCGAAAAGACTTGGAGTAGTCTTCGACATCAGACTCCCACGTTGGCCTAGGCGATGTAAAGAGGAGGCNTGCACACTGAATGAAAAGTAAAAGAAGATAATATAAAAGGACAGGTGTCAAAAACGATGGCATNTTGTCAGAAGGCGGGATCNNTATGTCAGGTCGTGATCCGGTAAACTAGGATTAACTAGGATTTATTCANGAAGAAAGGAAGTATCGATATTATATTATGGTTGATAATATTACTCTTCCAGCACTCGAATCTGAATCGAGTATTGATTCTGATGCTTCGATTCGAACTGTGAGAGACGNTTTTNCGAGTACATACTTATACGCCCACGCCATTGAGAGTTCATTTCACAACGAGTATTATGCTGGTTTCGATACTATTTNCCACTGTGGAAGNCTGCAAACAACTGTGATTGCTCACATCGTAGCATCGACATCANGTAGTGNGAAGCTATNTAACTTGGTGGAGGNGACATATCTGTGAACCCACATCANTGTAACAGAAAGCAATGGAATTGGTGTGGTCAAAGCTACCAAATAATCTTCAATGTGATGCAGAACTGGCACTATTCTTTGCGGTCACATAGAGGGTGCACATTCGAACTTTCCACATCTTTCATACTGTTGCGAAGTCGAAATGAATGACACTCGAATACTTTNCCCGACTCAAAACGTAACACTCAATTTAGAATCGAATCACTGAGACGGTCGAACTTGTGCCCTGCTCATTAGTTGCTGAATTCGCGAAATCTAAATTATCGCGACCCTAGGAATCTCGACAGATGTTGTTGTCTATTACACCGAGCTACTANCGAATGGTTCGCCGTGGTCTGAAGCCGACCCATTACCCAATCCCACCTTTTCTGTAGCACCGCGGATAACCGGTCTCGANCGGGAAAGTAGAGGTGTAATCGAAGCAGCAATCCATGTACCGACAAAATGTCGAATTGTTCAGAATGATATCCGCGTACTCTTGGTGCGGCGTTACGTCACACACCTCCCTGCGTTCGGGCGCTACTGCGTCGCATTCTTGGGGACTTGAGCTTCTCGCGAACGGACCGTTTTTCCGCTCGCGCTCCATAGCTTCCTCCTCAAACGGTACTTTTANCAGTTCTTTAGTGTCGAGTNCTGTAGCGTTTGTGGACGCATCTTCTTCGGTAGCTGTGGCTCCTACGAAAGCTACCGCGAAAAATCCGTANAAGAAAAGCACTTTAGTTACAAGCTCCCGCATTATCTTGTGTGTCTAAGGATTTGCTAATCTGTCAGAAGAGTATTTTTNTTGAAAGTATTCAGCTCAGCAATTNATATAGTCNGACTCGGCTCAAAAGCGCGATANAGAAGTAGGCTACTCATTCCCAAAAGTATCATTCCAACAGACGCACCTCATTATTTCGTATGTCTCATGATTTCCTAATCGATTAAAGGGTAGTATGCTGTTAAAATTATTCAGCGCGGCAATTTATGTGTAGCTAAATCGGGTCACAAGCGTGACATCCAAGTTCTCATTNCTAAAGGTTTCNTCCGGGCAGTCTCACAAACATATTGCTCNGTCTATTCTGAAACGATTNANAATTGCGCTCCATACTCAACATACAATACATGGGTACAGAATCCCATATCACCCCCAGAATACCTCTGCACAAGGATTGGCGTGTTTAGCTCGTAAAAATCACNNTAACTTACNGAAAAGTTCCGTTTAGTAGACTTNGAACCTGCGCTATGGTGAAAAAACGCGCTGTTCGTCTGCATTGCGTTCNCAGCATTAGACTTGNCATAATTTAGATTCGTCAGTTTTGAAATAGCNACTCAAGCANGTATTACCGAGNCCTTTTCATAACATAACCCCATCNCTGTNTGTGCCTTTTCGTACAGGTTGATACCCGTGCNTCGTGACTCCTGACTCGNNTTTCCTACTNCAGAANAATCCTTTTTCCAAAGATCATAAATATACGAGCTCCCCCTGGCGTATGCGCTNTCCTACTNCCCAGCCAATACTCCTTTTGAGATATCAGCATACGAAGTATTTCCTAGCTACTGGACCTGGGGCCTCTTCGGGTTTTGTTGGCAGTTGCGTGTGCCCCAAAAGTTTCGGANGAGACATTGACTGAAATAGGTCATCACNTCACATCACACTCATCTCTAAATAGGCTTTTCCATACCTAAAAATAGCTAATTAATTACTGGAGGCGCCACTTTCGCAGCCCCACTCACGTNGTCAANGCCAAATGGTAATCTGATCCTGTAGCTTCGTGATGATGTGCAGTGCCCTTTCATGAACCACTATGCGGTACGTGNACCCCNGCTTAAGAACCATTGTACTAGACATACTAACATCTGGTCCGCTCGAAGGCCAACGTACATTACAAGCTCCACTCGAAGCATGTTGTAAACAGTTGAAANACATTCAAGTCGCATTCTTCAATGGTACGCTCACGTGGAACTTACTCATACAGGAATGCTCAGTAACGACGTTNANACTACCGGTTGTGCCTATTTCAGTGACGTCGCCGCTCATACATTACTTTTCGACGTGCGAATGACCTTTTACACGTCTACCGCCCATCAACGATTATAATGATTTCTTNAATATGANTTNATTTAGAAGGTCGACTCGTCAGGTACACGACGGGAAANATTTCGATGGNCAATTANAGTCTCCCTCATNGTATTAAACCCAACAAATAAATCATTAGAAGAAATTAGAACGTGCCTATGTTGTATTCCTTCTTGATGAATTGAATNCATGTCGATNGAACTTTATGGCGAGTAGGTCTATGTATGNATATATACGGCCCCATTGCGATAATNTCCAATTGACGTAATGATAGAGAATGGAGTCTTAATTTTTACTACTTCGTTCTCCCGGCTTTTATTGTTTCGAGTAAATCATTTGGAATATGCATTGTATANAAGTACGTAGCATGTCAATATACACCTGCTTCGCTGTGTATATTGCACAGTTTCAACCATTAAAATGTTGTGTCNTAGACTGCATCATATATTTTCTGCAAACTAGAGCTACAATGAGATTCACATGCAGGCTTAACTAGCAATGGACTGGATAGAGATAATACATCCTACAACAGTGGTTCTTAGCCTTTACAAACCTGGGGATATTATCTGAGTCATAGAGACAAAATTCCACCACATTACACATCTAACTATAAACATCTAATGCACTACCATACATTACTGTTGCAAAAATTNACTGTGTACCAACAGAGTATTAAAAGAACAANATCATTAATGCATGATTTTCTCACNAACCTAAAACATCATAATGAATATTTATTACAAATTAGTGTGACTCCTGCTGTTCGCTTTCAGANATCAATTCGGAAATGCGAGGCNTCATCTTGGANAGTGCCAACGTGTTGTTTGGTAGAAAAGCAACAGGCTGATACCAATTGCTTAATTTCAAAGGAGCTTATAAATTTCGGAGATCGAATTGGCATTTCAGAGGGACGGAGCTTCGACTTCGAACCTCAACCTCNCCTGCGTAAGNCACTGCACACGGCATCNTCATTTNATTAATATTTTTTATCAAATCAATACACCACAAGATTGCGATATAANGAAAAGATAGNAGGNTGCCGAAACGACNTCNTCTNNTCAGACACCCACCTTGACCTACTGCATGTAAATAAGNGGCATGCACACTGGATAAAGNAAAGGATAACATANAAGTAAGCGAAAAAATGAATACNTCAAGTTTCGCTAGGTGAGGTCGATATNTCAGGTCATGGTCCNGTAATCTTGAGCGCTGACTAGCATTGATTCAGTANANANNGNACCGCCACAACANTCGCATTTCGACCACTGATCNCGCCTAATTGCCTGGTGCCAATGNTGGTCAAGAGACGATCGTGTCATCATNTCGGATCATAGTTATGAGTTGAGNGTGTGTATTGACCTCCAACGGAACNCCTGATACTAGATCAGTGAACCCCTGGNGTTCCCGGGAACCCCGGTAAAGAACCGCTGCTATANAGTNTAGTCCTNTATCAATACANCCCGTAGGTCCNGNTNTCTTATTTTAGTCTTGAATATNATTTGAATTGAATTTAAATAATGAATTTGAATTTACTTTAGCATAAGTAAGNTTTGTTCGATTGTAACGAAACAGTATANGCGAGATGNCGATAGACNGTTGTCATTTCGGTCAGCCATGATTCCCTGTCTAAGCAACCATACATCATTCACTTGCTACTCAAATGCTACTGTACTCATATGATAGTTCGTAAACTTCTTAATATTATACTGCGCTCCTGTGGAAAATCTACATACAAAACTATAGCAATGCCGGTGATTTGATTGCCTTTTTCGCACGCTCATAATTTCGTGCGAGTCTGATGCTCGTCTTCGAAGCCCAGATTAGAATTTCCTTTCGTTTTATCGCTGAGTTCGCCACTCGTCATCGATTCCTTTTTTCTTCTCATCCATCCTGCGACGACGTTCATCATGGCGAACGCTACAATGTTAGCGGCACAGGAACCGGTGATTAAATACATCTGAAACGAAATTATCATCAATCCAACTTATCTAAGGCTACATCCCGATTCGGGAAAATCGTGTACCTGTGTGATTTGACTCTGAGTCTCCGAGGCTTCGAGTCAAGTCGATTGGCCTATTTGACTATCACTAGCTATGGGGCCATAACAGTATGAAAGACGTGGAGAGAGAATTCTACATTTTAGGCGACCACAAAAAATGTAAGGCCAGTTCTACTTAACATTAAAGATATAGCTTCATATTTGTCTACCTATTTCATTGCACTTTGTGACAAAGCTCTGAGTTGATGACGACTTCTCAGATGTGTCATTTCCAATAATGTGCGTATCAGTGTACTACATGTTTCGTATGCTGCCATATGGTCAATCGACGTTTCAAGGCTAATTTTCTCAGTAGCAAGGAGCGCATAATGTCAGTGCTCGAAAGAATCATCTCCATATTTGGTAATACGATCGTTGATATGCAATTTTCTTTTCAATTCTCTGCTAGTAGCTGACTACCCCTGACAGCCGAAAATATTCGGGTTCACTTCAATATGACTATATTATCCGATGGTATATATACAACACACTACAATACACAACAACGAACTCAAATTTTTTTCTTACCACAGAAAATGGATTCTGTTCGAACAACGCGCCTCCAGCTGGCATCATACTAAAGGCACCCAAGGTCCCACCGACAGCGAAAACAAAGATGTAAGTGCCCGCCATGTTTGTCACTTGCGAGGCCCAAGATACGCCTGCAAGAAAAATGCGTGTTAACTTGAAACAAACTTCGCTCTCGATGGTGTATTCCTTTGCATACTCACCACTTGAATAAAGCGTGGCAACACATAATCCATGTATGAACGTGACGATCCACGTTAATATGGGAGCTTGCTCACCCCAAATACTCATGGTTGTCTAAATAAGGCACGTAGCATTGTATACTGGAAAATATATCATTGCCACCAATGGCTTCAACTAAACCATGTGAAGTGATCAAGTTATAGATAAACTGAATAGCAAAGATGTCAAAGTATTGTAGTCAGTGTTCGTACTCAAGTAGATGTATACGTAAATGTGTAATGTGATGTAGATGTAAATTAATACACAATTACAAGGGGAAGTAGCGATTTCCAAGAAACTACTTCAAGAGAAAGTCAAAAATTAAAGTGCTAAAAAGTACCCAAGTGCTTAGTCTCAATATGTATATTATGAGCGAGGAGTCCCATGCTTTTAGCAGTCGGTCGGTGGTGGCTACCATCGAAATGGCGATGCGCATTCCTGGACTAACGCAAAACGACCAACGACGATATAAAAGGAGGGGTCTTCCGAGATAAACTTACCTTCCGTGATACAGGGGCTATTTCACACGGCTTTATAACTATTCCTCTCATAAAAGTAACGAGAACTTAATCCAATGTGCAATATGTAAGCAGTTTTGCCGAAAAATTGATGAAGTAGAAGTGTACGTCCTGTTAAAATATCCACCCGTGAAAGTGATGCTAACATCTCCCAAACATACTTTCTACTACACAAAATCCAAAGCGTTAAAAGTAATTTTTCCTGAAAATCTAGAAGTAGAAGTCGAAGCAGTCCATGAGCAAAACCACTTGAGTAAGTGGCGAAACTAGAACTATTAGACGTAAAACTATTAGAAGTAATGCTTCACTGACCATTTCTTCTTTAAGACAAGCAGAACTATTTGAAATATTGCTGTACCATAATTGTTGTAGTTCCAATTAGATCGGCGATTATAATAGTTGAAGGTTTGAAGAAGTTCGATGTAATGATGCCTGAGCCTCGACCGATTCCAAATCCTGTCCAGAACACGGTTGTCAGCCAGTTCGCTTGACTTACCTATGAAAGAAATGTATACACTAACTGACTTACATTGTACTTATTTAGTGTATTTTCCCATCGTTTGTTTGAATGTGCACCGCGTTATACCGTTACTGTTAGCCTACTGTTGCCGTTATAATCCTGAGTTATGACGACAGAAGGAGCATCTATACTAGGGTTGCCATACGTCCAGAATTTTCCGGACATGTCCGGAACTTCTTCATTAAAACTGCGTCTGGGAGGAATTTCTAAAATATGCCTTAATATCCAGAATTTTGAAGGCTTGAAGTAAGCTCATAATTTTTTCGTAAATCAACCTGCACAATATTTTTTTGGGGCCGATTTATGCTACATGAAATTTTTCTTCGCGCTATGCGCGATTTAGGATCACGAATTTTGGTTTTGATATGGGGACTACCACCCTCGCAAATATTGTCCAATTGTTATCGCAGTTACAAGTTAACGGTATATTCATAGAATCGGTTTAGGCCATTTGGATGCTTATTCGAAGATGGCGGTTCTAAACCTGGGGGGTAGTTTGCCTTTATAAAATTATATAGTAATATATGGAAGAACCAATATTATTGGCATAATTCGATCAAATCATTTAACGACCAAATGCATATAGTAAGTCCCCAGAAGTTGCATCGATTACCCTACGGTGGGCCTAAGATCAGTGTTTATTGGGACGGGAGGGGGGTGAAAAAAATGTGGCTTCGGCCCTGGTTAAAACTTTCATCACGCAACCAGATACTCCTGAGCCTGAACCGGATCGTGACCACCTCTAGTCGATAGACAAGGCTTTGCCGGCGTGACGTCATATTGATCGACAATGTGCTTTTACCTCATTCTAAAATTCGCTAGTGGGCGCTGAAGAGCGTCCGGAATTTGTGCCACGAAAATATGGTAACCATAATCTATACATTCTTAACATTTTTCAAAAATATATATAACGCTATTTGCCCGTGTAATGTCTTCCGTGTATTGTATAATATGATTTTCTCTTTTCTCTCGCCTCTTGTTATGACTACCGATACAGCTGACTTTGCCTAGCGCTCCATTTTATCATTAAATTGTTACGCCATACTTTGCCAGTTTGGTTTTCGTTTGAATGATGATTCTATATGCTTGTTATTGTGCCGTTAACTCTTGATAACGGCACATGAAAAGTCCTTGAGTTAATAAATTCTTTACTGCAGTGAATGTAGTTTTGAAAGCAATACTCGTTACAGGTTTATAATTATGTGACTATTCCATTGTGTGGTCAGATTCGAATATATTCCGTAAGAGACACTGGAGGTAGCCTACAGAACAATAATATACAATTCAATATTATGTTATATTGAATTAAAGCCGAATAATTTCGGATAGCACTCGTAAGGAGTAGACTAATTGTCAGCACCTAGGAGAGAATTGAAAGAACATTGTATATCAACACATGATACACAGTGGCGAGATAGCGCAGTGGTGTAATCCGCGGCTGCAACACCAATGGGTCGACTTCAGAATTCCTCTACCTAAGTGTTGGAGGTTTATCTAGGCTCCTAATCATTAGCAGCGTCTAACAAAAAGCCTAAAAGGGGACCGTGCTATAAGTCGGCAGTTACGGAATAAAAATGAAGAATATCGGCCAGGTGTACATGGCCAGTGGTCGACAAACACCATGTAAACCTAAAAAACAAGTTACACCATGTTCCAAAGTGATATGGATATGAGGGGTATACTCACAGTGAATCTCAAAGCTGAGCAGAGTGACACTGAGTAAATGTAACCTTGGTAGACCATCTCGCTCGAGACGCAGCAGAAGTAATAGACACAAAGTGGGAGAAAAAATACCCACAAATCTTTAATGGAGTCTTCCGGTCTCGATTCTGCACCAAGAACCACATTGAGGTTAACAAGTAAAAAATAATTTCCCTATTGATCAGTTACAAAATGTTCTTCTCATAGTCGCTTCCTACTTATTACAAATGCGCGATGCGCCACGTTACCTGTAGACACGACGTGGCGCGTTTGCACTCTGTTTTCCACGTGGCACAGTGCCAGTCCGCTCAAAACTATTGAAATCAGGAGTGTGTAAACTCCAATGATCACAAACGCCCAACTGATTGGATTGATATTTGCTGGAATGGAACAGAAAAGGTGGTAAGTTTATTATCTTACGCTGCTCGCGACCTGGAATAATAAAATATATAAACAGCTTCTTGGAGGTACAGAACTTCAATAGACAATTGAATAATATATAATAATATAATAGTCTCAGTATTCATTTTCATTATGGTCTCGCTCAACAAGGATCTGCGCTTACAGTGTCGCCGTTATCGAATTCTCTAATGTTTGTGAATCGTTATCAAAACAGCAAATTTTCGGTTTCCCTGAAAATGCTACTTCAGAACTGTATAATGCGAAACTGTAGTCAAGCTTGCTGAACAGAAATTTGTTCCCGAGTTTATGAGAATGAGCTTTGATTTGATATGAACTGAACTTCATTCAATTTCTAAGTTACGGTGTCGCAAATTCAGTAATTCTAATTTTAGTGATTCTTATCTGGAAAATTCTGCGTAGCAATAATTTTAATTTTAATCTAATTAGGAAAATAATGTGCAGATATAACTCTAATTTGAGTCTAATTTGAAATAATAAAAACTGCATAGCCATAATTTTAATTTCAAACCAATTTTGAATAGCTGAGAATTTTCTAGCTTTCCAATCCTGTTAACAACCCTAGCACACAGGACACAGGAGTGGCCGAAGGGTGATATGGATCTCGTAGCAGTACCTGTTATATAATAGAAACTCCTGCATACGAGTCGGATTATACGAACCGGGTGGAATAGCAGTCGTAGTCTCATTAGCATGCGTCACGGCTGTTGTAAAGACGTCGATATCGCCCGGGCATGTAGTCCCTGCATCTCCTTCTGCATTGGCCATCGCCAGAAATGGAGCAGCTTTGAAAATAGAATGGAAAGGATTGGTGAATAAGCGCTCTGATGAAGCCGACTCTATCCACTACACTTCCCATGATCACTTTCCCGTGTCCGTCTAATTGACGCGTTTCCGTACCATATCGTCTTGGCTCTATACATCGAAAACGTGAACTTGTCTTTTGCAGTTCGGGCGAGGGTGGCGAGTAGGGTATAATATGGGGTTTAACATTTTGGTTGTTTCTATAGTAAGCTTACGGTATATACCTTCTGTTAAATTACGCAATTGTGAATGAGCTACCGCTATCCTGATTATATGCTCAAGTCACATGTCGTGCAGTGCACACTGCACACCAAGTTCGGGCCTTCAAATGAGTTTGAATTCTTTACCACTTCATGAGTCAAATCCTGTCCAAAGTAAAATCGTTCATTACACTAGGCGACATTTTTCAGCTTTTTTATTACTTTTTTAAATCGATTAATTCAGTCCAACTAATCTGATTTCAAAGACTACTCCAGGTCGTCACGACTAGTCTTGTGATGCTTTGAAAGGATGAAAATATTATTAAACTGATACTGATACCAGAAACTAGGCCTTATACTTCTTCACTTACTTATAAATAGTTACTTTTACTTCTACCGGAGTATGAATTGACGCCTTTACTTCTACCTATACTTGAGTATGTTTGGTAAGTACTGTGACCATCTCTGATTACGTCACGATGGTTATAACTATGACCTAGAAGTAAGTAATACTTCGCAGAACAGGCTGTTTTTAGTACTGATGTGCATAATTTTAAATCACAAATTGTAAAAAATCTTGACGTGATAGAAGAAAAGCATCACTTCATATTCGTAATCAGCGTACGAAACTTTTGCTGGTATTGCTCTTTTTGTTTCCGATGATAAAATCAAAATCGATAAAGCAATCGTCGAACATAAGTCGCGGGAAATCGATGTCTCACAGCAGAATTAGAAGCATGATTAAAAAATCGGTACTATCCGCAATTGCAGTCGCTAATACTGATATCCTGTCCCTGCTCGAACTCCGTAGACAGACAAACGTTATCTTGATTTCTCGCACCAAAATTAACTCCGACTTGGCCCTCAACCAAATTTGTCTGCTGCTGACATTTAACGATTTCCGGGAGATTATTTCTTGTTCTCATGCAAAAGACACAAAACGCTAATTACAACCATCCGAACGTCTAATAAATCAAATGCGTTGCACATCCCTGCGCTACGGAGTTCAGTTTATAGTCTCCAAACAGCTGCAGCCTTCCATCGCATAAGACTGTACGTTACTCTTTCATGTTTTGTTCTGTATTTAGCAATAAGATGGTGGACGTGAAGGCGCGTCAGAATGTTCAAGAACCACCGGATTGGAGGGCTGTATTATTCTTCTCACCAATAATCGGGGCCAACAGCGCTCCAACACTGAATCCAAAGTGAAACGACTGGATATACGGACGTGAACCTTCTTCTCCCCAAAGTTTCAAATACACCGCTTGCATCCCTGCGAAATATAATGTTCAAGTAGTGCGCAATCGATTCTTACTACTTCAACAGTTGGCGACTTCGGGGGTTATATCTCGCAAAAGCTGCCCGACGTAGCTTCGTAAAACAGCCCACGGCATCAGAATGCATCGTCTCGTGCTATCTATTTCGATCACATAATAACTCAACATTGGATTGGAATTTCGGGTTCTAATAGAAGCAAGCTCAATGGTATGGGGGTAGTATAGGGTGTTTCGATATGGAAAAGTCATGTGTAGGTATGGGCACAATGATCAATGATCCGAGTACTCGAATATAAATTGAGTAGGCCTATTAATTTTAAAGATTCGAGTCGGGTAGCGACAGACGATTTTTTCGAGCTCTGAAATTATACGCTCATTATCATTAAGATTTCATTTATCAAGGAAAATTATAATTTCGATACTAATATCCACTGTGGAAGGCTGCAAAGCTCGATCGGTCGTATATCAAAAAAAGAAGCATGTGGAATAGACAAAGCCACGTGCATTTATAGTGGAAATGTCTTATCCACAGTAATGCCACAAAGCGCAACAGAATAGGCATGGTTGAAAAAATACCAAATAATATGGAGCTGAGTAGCCTGTATACAAAATACACTTGCATACAAAATGAGACCTAACTTGCGGGAAGTCACAAATCAATGATCTTAGCCTACTAACCTGCGTCGAGATATCCGAACATTAGACCGCCGATAGTCGTAACGACAACAAGTCCTGCCAAAGAAGTGAGGAAAGGCGTGATCAACATCACAACTCCGTTCAATCCAAGTCCAATGCCTGAAACGGAAATGCGAAAAGTCCACGACGACTGCGAGCAGTTATTATTGCATTGTGCGTTGTGTGTCCTGATCGTATGGAAATAATAATACATCTGGTGCATTTTGTTCCTGAATATCGGAGACACAACCAAGAAGCGAAGCCGGGAATACATTTTAGAATCTCCTTGTGAAACGTATTTCGAGGGCGATCAATTTCATAATATATACTCCAGGGATATGCCTTTCGTCCTGTGCGAAATTGGTCTATGTGGGTATGCAATATGCATGCACACTCTGTGATCGTCACGGTGGTCAGTAACGCAGTAACATGTCTGTAACGGTAACAGTAATGGGTTACGTGTTCGGAGTACTCGGGTAGCTCAGTCAAGTGGTGATTTTGGTAAGCTTGTTATCACAAGTCATGTTTTAGTGAATGATTTTGTAATTCAGCTGTCCTTTATTTGTATTTCGCTTTTCTAATCGAGGACTCCTAATTGCCCGGTTTGATTTGATTGGTTAATTGAATTTTTGCGCCGTCTGTGATCGCTTGCCTGTATAATTTCTTCATTATGGTTCCAATTCTCCGACTGTCGGACATGCAATCACTATTACGAATTTCGCTATCGTATCATCGTATTTCAATCAAAGCCTTACGTTCTTACGTTATCTACGTTCATGTTCAACTTGGTTTGCTTGGTTGTGGTAAATTAAATAGAAGAACGATACGTAACGTTTGCGGAGTCCACAATAGTCGATTTAGCTGAGCAGACAGGATTTGACGGCTGAAAAATCGGCACTCATTGGGATTGGAGTGCCGCGTCGAAGCAAGGCTACTTCTACTTCATCATCAACAGAGTATGGTCCATTTTTGACACTGAAATAGAAAGTTGTGCTATACAGATTTGCATCGACTCTGTGAGTGAAATTGGAGGTTTGTGTTTCTATCGTGCGAAAACATTTGCATCTATTTCACACTCTGTTGGCCATTATGCGTCATCAAGTCACAAAGATTCTGGTAGGATCGGCGATGGAACGGTCTACGTTTTCAAACTCGTTCAGTGATTTTCACACACTACGATTAAGTCATGTACTCCTATACTTCAGGTATTTTAAGGTATCTTAAAAAAGATACATCTACTTGTAATTGAGTATTGCATTTGGATAATCATCAGTGACTGCTTGTAACACACCCATGCAACAGTGTTGGGATCAAGTCATTACCTTCGAGTCACAAGTCATTGCACATTTTGACTCGAGTCAAGTCAATCGATTTTCGAAAGTGTCTGGATTCAAGTCAAATCACTCGGTTTTTGGAGGTGACTCGAGTCCATCAGTCAAGTCAAATCAAGTCCCGACAAAAGTCACAATTCAAGTCAAGATTTCTTTTCGAAGAACGAAGCATGATTAAGTCATTGCATTTTGCTAGCTGTTTGAAATTAAGATCGAGTCGCCATTTCTTTAAAATCGAGGTATGGGTGTAGAGTTAAATATACATGCAAAATGCGTTTTATAGCTCACGAATGCGTAGTGCTGCTAAACTACGTAAATGTTGTATACTAGTGCGGACTGCGGAGCGGATCGACAAATTCTATGATCCTATTCCGATCCTGTTTTTTAAAGCTCTGGTCCGACTCCGGTCTGACTCCTAGGCCGGATTCTAGAATAGAACATGATCTGGTTCAAACAACTCCGATAATGTTCATCTATTCACGGCAAGGTATTGAATATTGATTGAAACAATGCAAACAGGACATTAAAAACTCCAAGATCATACCCAACCATTATCTGAAGTAGTTATGCCAACTTGGACTCAGCATGTGGTTTATTTTCATGAACGCTTCACTGGTGGAAGAGGGTAAGGCTGTCATATTCTTAGTGTAAAAAGTACTGATCCGGCTCCGAACCGAATCCGGCCGTATCAGAATAAGTACTGATCTGGCCCCGTACCCGCTACAGCCAAAAGCGAGAATATCCGGCCGGTTATCCAATCCGGCTCCGGTCCATGCTCCACCCCATTGTATACCCTCATTGTATATCCGCCAAAATCGAGAATAGAAACGAAGGAAACGAATTGATATGATACATTACCCAACTACATATCCATGGAATACAAGAGATTTGATGAACGTGATTACCTTGCGTCAATGACCATAGTCTATAGAACAGAGATATGTACCTTGTTATCATATTACTTTACTACTGTGATTTTTCGCTCTCACACCAGCGTATCGAGAACAATCAAAACATTTATAAAGCATACAGTTATTTTTATCGACACCGATTACTTGATGACTTGAAATTGACTCGTAAATTTTTTTCCAAGTCACGAGTCAACCCCCATTTCTGAAACGCTGAGTCAAGTCAGGCCATGTCATTTTTGTGAAGCGACTCGAGTCGAGTTAAGTCATACGAAAAAGGTGACTCGAGTCGTCCCAACACCGCCATGCAACTGTGAATATCAGGTATAGACGGTAGATCATTTGATTAATCATTGAAGTATTAGCCGCTCGCATGCTGAGAAGGTGTGTACATTGTCATCACAAAGACGCAGAGAAAGCATGGACGATATATGACGTACGCTCCTAGGGTACCAGAGGTAATCAACCGCCTTCAAAAATAATCCGTTCAGTAATTGGGCAAAACCTTGAGTACTTGGAAAAGAGTATACAAGGAATACATTACTGACCCCTGTATTGAGGTGAAACAGTTTTCACCGACTCGAGAATTACATACATGATACATCCTCGACAAATAACTCACCCAGACTCAAAAGCGGCTGGAACTTGGTGAAGCGATTTACTACCGCGCTAAAACATGCAGCACCCACTAAACACCCGACGGACCTCCCGCTGAACATCGCAGACACTTGAGTCACGTCCGAGTTAGTGTTTTCGGCCAGAAAAAGAAGAGTCGGTCCCGTGATTGAAATAAACAGGCCCTGCGAGACAGATTTGGACAACTATAGGACATTTTCATCTTTTCCAAATTCGATTAGAATTAGAATTATAGTTACAGTTTTATTCCGAATTAGATTAAAATTGGAATTAATGAATCCGCAAGAACTTCAGTTGGTATTAGTGCATGAGCATAGCAATTGTCAGGAAAAGTAGAAATTAGATTAGAATTCAAATCAGAGCATATCTTTAACAAATTAGATTAATTAGATTACTGTCATTTCGCTTTAATTAGTCTAATTCAGTGGTTGCAAACGGGAGCGATATCCCCCTCAGTTTGCGATTTTGAGATACAGGGGCGAAAATAACAAAGTGGGTAATTGGATGGCGAAAACGTGCGAAGGAGCGACAGGGGGTGAAAATGTAAGAACGTCCAGTCAGATCTATTTAACTAACCGGCAACCGGACACCAATATAATTAGGGTTGCATTTAAAACAAACGGTGATTTAAAAGTCTTTGTTTAAAACAAGTTTTAAACATTGTTTTGAACAAAGGCCTTTAAAAAAAATTGCTTTTTTCAAGTTGTAAAATTATGCCATAATTGTGTAAATACTTTCCAAAAAACATGTTGTATGAGCCCACGGACCATTATCACCCGATATCGCCGACGCATATCGATATGAGATGGTGGGAACCCTCAAAAATGTCGGTTCGGCATTAATAGTACAGATATTTCGTCAAAGGCGCTATATATTTACCCTATATTTTTAATTGTTAATATCAATTTACTATGACGTCACAATTGAATATTCGTGACGTCAAGACTCTAAAGAAACAAATAAAAAACACATTTTAAATTAGGGCCTTGTTTTAAACATGTTTGTTTTAAATTGATTTTTGTTTTAAATGCAACCCTAG
>ATSW01117531.1:0-12181 GCA_000444245.1 Botryllus schlosseri
CTCAGAGATGTGTATAAGAGACAGATATTCTCCATCGCCGAAGTTGTCATCTCGCTTTAGAGCAGATGTCTCTAACTCAAATGTGCTCGCGGGCCAATTTCCTACTTTTTAATGGCACCGCAGCTGCATCACCAATAATATGGGAATTCAATGTATTTCCGAGTAGGCTTTATTTGACGGGAACTTGCAGACTGACATTTCACAGGCATCTTGAAAATGTGATTTACTATTGTGAATTCACGCCTGGCACGGAAAAATCACATNTTAAAATACTTGGATAAAGTTGTTGCTGTAANTGGCATAGNTGNTGTATANTTAGTTGTAGACACTATGCGAGAGTACAAATGCATCAGGACTTCGTAAAAGCTGTCGCTTTATAATATTGCAGCTAGCGGACATTTGACGTGTCACAATTATAGGTCGAATTTTTAGAATTTTACATAGNTTGATCTGATACCAGAGCATTGAAGAAGTACAGCCTAATCCGGGTTTAGGGCATACTCTTTAACAAGGCTATTGATCATGTNNTTACGTATNAGTCAAATTAAATCAGCGTTAGATTTACNTTCGAATATTGNAACAGATCTATAATGTAGCGGTCGCGGACCGGGTGTTTNAGACCTCTGCTTTAGAGGAACTGTTTGAACCGAGCATGAGTACCACTAGAACAACTGCAGCATGGCATCGTTCGCGCATGCTTCATGGATTCCTTGGTATACCACTCAACTGNTCAAACGTCCGACTGCCTAACCGCATACANCGCATTAAAATACGGTACTGTTGCGTAATAAACGACTTACAGCTATAGACNAGTCAGCAAATACTGCGTAACCTATGCGTGGCTGGATGAAATAGCATAGTAAGCCTTAAAATGCAGCACTAAGCTAAGCAGCAAGGGCAGATANGGTATTTTTTTTATACAGTTCNGTTCTAAGACTATACTCCAAGTCGTTTCGACATTCNTATCTTTTCATTGTATCGCATTTTTGTGATGTATTGAACTGAAAATTGCTAATAAACNGAATTGAACAAGACCGATGCAATCNTCATAAAGTATATATCTACTNTGAAGCTGACACNGCCTTATNTGAGTTCATTGTTGATTGGTACTCATTGGATCGTGGTTGTTTCACCATAATCACTCATCTTGNGTTGANACGAACGAAGTTCNGTTTNCTGTGTCAATACATAACGATAAAAGTTGACCGAATTAGCGAAGAATTATCCAAATTAACGGGAAGTGTTACGAGCGTTTTCCACTTCTTCTCGGTTACCGAGCATTTTGACCGAATAAGGCGATTGCCCGGGTTATCCGGTGTACGAATTAAGCGGTTTCAACTACATATGTATATATTCAGAGATTGATTGTTTGATAAGATACGTCAGTGGTAGTTATGTAGCAGGGGCGGCAACTTCTCCAGCAGGCGGGCCAGATATAGGAAAATTAAGTACTTAGCGGGCCGGTTTGCTGAATCGCTACATTATTCGCCCATTTATCCACATATACAAGGAATATATCGTATTTAATGGATGTATTTTAACGACAGCAATGTCACTTCAAAGGCATTTCTTGCCGATAATGACGAAGACAATGTGGAATTGAGAATAGCATTGTCATACAGGCGCCGCCATGTCTGCTTCTATCTGATCAATCAACACACGATGCATCCCTAATTAAGATTTCAAGGTGTTCCATAACCCTGGTACCCCTAATTTACCTAGATATCAATTCATTAGGGTGGAGTAGGTAACGAGATAGCGTCGTTGTTCAACTGTGTGGCCTGATTAATCTCGATATTGAATTCATACGGTCCGCGTCCTCCACGAAATTTGAAAAGTGGCCTGCGACCCCTGGTATAAGCGGTGTCTTACTAGGGTTACCATACGTTCTCTTTTAAGAGGATTTGTCCTCTTTTTGACTTTTTTTTAAAGTGTCCTCGGAGGACGCCCAAATAGCCTCTTTTAGGAGATTTTGTCCTCTTTTTGAGAATTTTGGTTAAATATATGGCAAAATCGATTGAGATACAGTAAATTAGCACTGAAGTAATTAACGCTCCAGCGGCTATTTCGGGAGATGAGCCGGAAAGTTGACCTTTTTTTAGTCAAACAACTGATAATGTGAAAGGAAAAACTGTATTTTGGGCGCTGAGCGAGAAAGTTGACCATTCTTTTTTTAGTCAACCGACCCCGAAGTGGGAAAAATTTACCATTGTTCAGGATTTTCCACCGGGTTTACAAGTCTGAAAAGTTAAAAAAAAGTGTCCTTTCTTCAGATTTCCAAAATATGGTAACCCTACTTCTTACAAACGCCTAGAAGTGTGCCGTGCTATAAGTCGGCGGTTACGGAATGAAAAATAAGAAATCAGCCTGGTGTAAATGATCATTGTAATCGACAAACACCATGATTACCACAAACGACATTATGGTTGAGTACATCGTAAATGGCGATAATGCAAGTCTCGCTTCGAAGAACTTCAGCGTAAGCTCCACTCTTGCGCATACATGTATATCATAACATACAGTCATTAAAATTGGAGTTAGTAATAAGCATGGTAGTGGGAAAGCTCGGCAGACTGCGGGGCCGCGGGCCACATCATCATGTAAGACGGAAAACTCTCCGCGGGTCGGACAAAATCCCTTCGCGGGCCGGATCCGGCCCGCGGGCCGTATGTTGCCCGCCCCTGTTATACAGCCTTATGAGGCTTTGTGCTCCACGACAATGGCAAAATGGCAATTTCAACTGTTCAATGCCTTTTCTTATATTGGCGAATTATCCACGAATCAGTCTTCCGTGCGCATTCATTCATCGGATCTTTGCTGTCGACTTTCAAGCTCGGCTCACTGTAGTTTCTGGGCTTTTTAAGTCACTGCAATCGCAGTAAGAACGGCGATGAGGAGCCCAAATAAGCTTTCGACACATAGAAACTTGGTAGAGCCGAGTGTCGTGACGGTGTCGCTTAGCACAGCGCTCTTCAACCTTTTTCGTCGTGGTACACCCTTTTAACGTTCACTCGATACTCGTACGCCCTGAGTACAACCCTATCCGAGTTTTTCTATCAATACATTAAAATGTATTTGGAATGGCCGAAACAACCCGTCGTCATCCCCCCAAACGTTGGTCTTGCCCCCCCCCCATAGAGTTCTAGACCAAGCTGCTGAGGGCCTCGCCCCCAGATCAGCCCCCATCGAGATGCACGATGCACGAGATGTCTTGAATACACTAATAGGCAATGTTTATGCCCTAAACGCGCGAAGCGCAGTTTTTCATGATCCATGATTCAATCGGTCAATAATATTGGTAATTGCATATATATTGCTATATTTTTTAACCTCTCTCAGCCCACGTAGTGGCCTACTCAGTTTTACCGCTAGAGCTGAGTGAGGTAGGCTACTGTCTTGGAAATATTCGGGAGGGCCCGTTGGTATAATTACTTCGTTCCATATTGTTATATCGTGACCTCCCGACTGCTATGTGAAAAGATATTGAAAGCGTACCAAACTAAAATAACGCACCCGATTCCCGATTGGTAGTTCTTCACTGGCAAATATTGCCTATGGACAATTGGACTTCGTGATATTCGGTCCTTTTCGGCCAGGGTTTTCTCGCTGTCGAGCTTTTTTCCCGTTACTTAGTTAATTTGATCATCAGTGGCAATTGCAGTGTCTTCTCGGAATCCCGTGTTGGCCTAAAGTTCATTTATCTTGGTGCGTCGTGGCGCGGTAATGTGTAACGCCGAATTGCCCAATTCTAAATCCTTCGACATCTAAATCGCGCGTAGCGTGAGAAAAATTTGAATGAACTTGCATAAATTTTCACAAAAATACCCTATAATTTATGTTCATTCACGAAATAATTTTAGGTGCCCGTCGAGCTCGCCACCCAATTAGCGGGTTTGGGTTGCCGGAGTTGCGGTCTCGAGGATAATATATAGCTTATTCTCTTGGCAGCTGGTCTCCGAGACGTGTGCACTGTGCAGCTTGGCGAAACGGCCTCGTTGTTTAGCCAAGGCTGCAGTTATTAACCATCTTTGAATTTCAACTTTCGACTTTCTTTTTCTGACTTCTTTTATGGGTGGTGATATATTCAGAGAAATGGTGAGCACTGATTCACTTGTTTTACGAAATATGGATTTGGAAACGCATCACGTAACAATTTGAAACACAGACCGTGTAATGCGTAATTTGACAATGGCAACAAAGAAGGTTTGGTGACTTCTTGTGACTTTAATTCTAACTGCATAATTTGCTACATTGGTTTTAAATCTGGATTAGGCATGTGAGGTGCGTATAGGCTGCGTAATCACGGTATGTTAATGAGCAGGCTTGATAGTAAACTAATTTCCGGTACATTTTATACTTCCTATGGTTTTATTCCACGCAGCTACATTAAAAAGTAGGTTTTATATTTTAAATTTCAATCAACCTTTGGCATTCCTCACAGAATTGCTCCGCGGGCCGCATTTGGCCCAGGCCTGCCCTAAGGTGTACAAAACCCCCGATTGAAGAGCACTGGCTTAGCACACTGTGCCACTCGCATCCTCTATATTCAGAGATAACATAGATCTTATTTTACGATCAACGAAACGTGGAAAATCCTCCAATAGTATCATGAAAGTTTTACAACAAATTACGCACAGCGGCCTGGAATCCCTTAATTTCTCTCTGAAATGTAACCTGCTGATTGATCATTATTGCTGCAACAATATAATTCCCCGAGATGTTTAACGCAATGTACCGCGGGAATATTGAAATGATTCAACGTTTCAGATGCTCCTGACGGCTGCATCTTTGCTCGGACCGTCGACTGTCGTTCTCATAGTACAGGGGGCACTTCTATATGTATTCGGAATCCCGCTGGCATGGTCCATGGTCATCGCATTGGCACCAGTGATATATTTTACCGTGATATGTTACACCTTCTCGGAAGAATTCCAAATCAAAGTTGCAAGTGTTTTGACATTGCTTTATGGGCTTCTTATGATGGCAGCGCTCGTCGGAGTGTTAGGGGACCTAGCAACGTGTGAGTACTTAGTATTCGAATGTCTATACTCTATACCAGGGGTCACCAACACGCGGCCCGCGAGGTCATATTTTGCGGCCCGCGACCTGATTTAGAGAAATTTCGGAAGAACGCATAGTAAAGTATTTTGAGATGATGAAATTGATTTCAGTTTAAACATATTCTTGTTGTTGTTCAAATTAAGCCATTTCACTGTGGCCAATATCACTATTCCTCACGAGCTGATATGGCTTCGGCATGGTAATATCATTCCATGGAGGAAGAATTTGCTGATATGAATGCGCAATGGGCATATTGCCTTGACGTACAATGGCCCACCACTGCCAAGACTAAAATGTTTGTAAAACGACTTCGGGCTCTCCAAAAGACCATGCTTTACGAGGAGATAATTTTGCAGCAAGTAGGCTACCGTGCTAGCTAACCCCAATATATATTCTTTAATCGAGGGGTGGCCTGGCCAATCTGCGGCAATAGAAGGGAAATTATGCGGCCGTCAACACCTATTTGAATTAGGATGTGTTGGCGGCCGTCAATATGGAAATTGAATTTACGAATTGACTCCCTAATTAATGACAGGTTTGATTCATTCTTGAAATTTTTCCGCGCTAGTCGGGGTTTAATGCGAGTTGATTTTCGATTTTAATATATAGTAGCGAAATACAGTGTTGTCAACACGAAAGAAATATTTTTTCTGGTAGGCCTGAGTTTGGGCGAATCCAATATCTTTCCACTATACCGACAAATCTGATGGGAGGTCAAGAAACTGCAAAAACTGCATGCAACAAAGGGCACTATAATAAGAATTAGCACTAATAAGAATTGGCACACCCAAAGAGGCATCACAGCATTAATAACTTCCCTTTCAAAGACACCCCCTGCATCAACACTACCGGTGAATCTGATCACATGGACCGAGAAATGATAAATACATGATATTAGTATGTGAAACTATACTTATATTTAATGACGAAATTCACTAATGAACATGTAAAAATTTTCCCGCCTTGCGCGACTACAGAACGAATGCCTGTGACTCTTCATGACTATACTAACGATTTCGGTGCGCATAGTAAGCCGATATGAGTACATAGATTAGTCCGGAGTGTATACCAACAATGGACATGGACAGTTTAACGCGTGTATTTGGCCCCAGTTAGTTCATTACGACTGTGCACCAGAACGCGGCCGCAAGCTACATGAGTAATCGAAATGAGGCCGTGAATAGCTAAAAGGTTGGCCAACCCTGTGGTAGTTGCTACAGAGTGTTGTCAGGTATCGTGCATAGCTCATAGTTCAGAATATAATGAAATTGGTGATCATGATATTCTTTGTTGTATTTGTGTTTTTTGAATAAAATAATATTTCTTTTGAGGTGACTATATGACCGTCGCCAATGTTAGAGAGCACAGCATTGTATCAACGTAGAGTTATCAAACGTGGTTGGTAAACTGCGTTGCCTATTTTAATCTCGATATTGAAGTCGTGCGGCCCGCGGCCTGTAGGAATTTTGAAAAGTGGCCCGCGACCCATTTTGAGTTGGCGACCCCTGCTCTATACCTACGATGTGCTACGATGGGCTACGATGTCTACGCTGTCTCTAGGATGTCTACGATGTTTGGTATGAGTAAATAGTATGTGGAATATGTACTCGGCATACTAAGGGACTAAGACAAGAAGGGTAATTCCTGGGCCAAAGTACCTTGAAGTTAGGTCAACATCCCGGTAACAACGTATGCTGCGTATAGGCCTACCACCACCATTCGAATGCACCAACGCAGAATGCACATATGGTGTCGATGTGTGTAAGTTAGAATGATAAAAAATTTGCTCAATGTAAAAGGTATAAGTGTGATTATAAGTATGTACAGTTGTGCATTGTATGTAATATAATCCCAATTACATTTTGTAGCTTTACTGAATCCTACGTCACTATTCATGTTGTCGATGATCGCACTGTTCGCATTCACTGGACTCCTCCATCCTACTGAATGGACTTGTCTGATACATGGGATTCTATACTATATCTGTGTTCCCTCTGCTTTCATCTTCTTGCCGATATACAGCTACTGCAATTTGGATAACATATCGTGGGGCACAAGAGAAGACAAGTCGCACAGCAATAACGACGAGGTTAGCGGAGTTACTTCGGTTGAAACAGTTAATAGTTACTTCTGAAGTAAATTTCTTATTATCATGGCAGCCAGTCACTGTTCATTATACAGACTAGCAATTAAAACTACACAATTTATGAGTCGAAACAACTAATTGAACCTGGGTATTCGCTACGCTGGCATAAAAGAATCATATATTTTTGTAGGATGAAAGTAACGAAACTCAGCTATTTAGTTGTGGCTGGGGCAACTTCTGTCGATGTCAATTATGTATCAAACCAAAGAAGTCGAGGCCAGCAGAAAATCATGGATCAACATCAAATGAAACTGAGCAAATTCTCATCTCCGAGTCTCGAATCAGCAGACTTGATGACCTTCGGGATGCATTGTCTGGACAACAGAGGTCACTTCTCGCAAGTAAATATGCAAACATAAAATTTGTTTTGTATTTTGTGATGAATTTTGTGGTGTGATTGCAGCAAGAGTTCAAAGGGATTCTTTTCGAAGCGATTCTCCAGCGAACGTACGTATATTCATTTGAATATGCTAGAGCTTGACCACATATAACAATCTTTATATATCTGTGATGTACAGAATCCTCTAGTCTAGTTCATTGATCCTTAACCTTCTTCGTTACGAAGAACCAAACCAGGGGGTACGAGATAATTGTGGAATTGAGCCAATACGCTATCTAAAGCCGAAAATTGTTTTGTACACCAACCCTAATGGGAGTCATTTTTTGACAGATTTGTTCAACTCAAAAATTCATGTCAATGGTGTTTTTGGTTTTAATATAGGCTTGGTACCATCCTAGGTTGTGTTGAAAATGGACAGCGGTGCGAAAATAAAAACTTAAGGGTTGCGATGAGCGCTAAAAATGTTAATAGACCCTACTTTAGGTGTACGAGTAAAACCACTTCCTATACCTAGTTATATGGATAGCCGTTATTGATCGATGTGGAACTCGATGTAGCTCATAAGATTATGATTTTATAGTTGGCCCATAATTGAATGAATGCGTTATGCCACTGCAACGCGATGACTAGTTAACTCTATAACAGGAGGAATTGTATTTCAAAGGTCCAGTCGACAACACCACAGTCGGGTACGTTCTCGCTAGAAACGTCTTTTCTGTGACATGTTAGTAACTTTCTTCGGTTCCTCTGTTACAGAACAGTGCGTCTGAACCGACCTGAACTGGATTTCTGGAATCATCTAATCAACAAACATTTGGGACCGGAGACTGAGGAGGAAAAGAGACGGCATCAGATGAAAATAGCGCCAGAGCTCAAGGAATTGAAAAACAAGATGTCTGGAGCTTATCTTTTCATCAATTCCTTATGGCTCGTTCTCACTTTCTCTTTGGCACTTGTAGTGACCGAGGTTCACATTACTTTGGTGGACAAAAATGGAAATGTGTCAGAGGTAATGTATTCAGATCAAAGGCTCTGAGTTGTGTTATACGCAGGCACATATTTTATCCGATTCAAAAGACTCGGAATTGTGACTCCGGCTCTTCGCGTGACTGTCTAACATTTATATTGGATACTTTAACTTCGTCCTTCCTATGAACGGAGTTGAGTCTTCGACTTCTATATAGAAATTGAACCGCGATTCCGCAAAGGCAATATACCATGTTTTAGTTTTAGTATAACAGATATGGGGATTAGGGAGATTTTAACTCCTACTCCCAAGTCTTGGTCACTTTAATTAACGTTTAATAATTAAGACCATTAGGAATAAAAATATATGTTTTTGTTTGACCCTATTCGTGAAGGTGTCATGTGGAATTAAGTATTTAGAATAATTTGTAATTTGAAGTTAATTACTACTTCCTAAGTGAGCAAGTAAGTTTTAAGAAAGTTCCGACTCTCCTCAGAAGTACTTTGGATAGAACAACTCTTTTCTAAGAAAATGTTGCAGGCTAGATACCCATTATCTAACATTCATTACGCCGAATGTATTTGCAGTTGAATCCGTTATCTTTCGCATTCCTCCTGTTTTTCATCATTATCCTGACGATCCAATTCGTATGTATGCTTTTCCATCGATGGGACACCTTTCTATTGCGAATGGCGGAAACTCAGCTTATTGGATCGAATGTGGGTGTTTGAACGTATCATTAATTGAAACGAAAATGCTATTTTCTTTGTCAGGAGAAGAGGATATCGGAGGATTCGCAATCGACCAATGTGTCTGTATCAGGTATATCTCTATCGCACATGCGAATTGCATATTAGAAGCTTATTTTACACAGCAATCAAGCTGCGATAAAAAATATAAAATAAAATCCATGCCAATATTCACCCCGGATCTGAATAAATCCTGAACACTACTCCTCAGGACTCCGGCCGTCTCAACAAAAGTGTGAATATGAATTCGGACAAAAGTAAACAAAACATCCGGTGGATATCCAGTCCATGGACTATCTATGCCCGCCTCGAGTTCTGACCATATGTGTTTTTAGTAATCAGCTTATGAAAAAGGCCACGAGTAAGTCTGGTGGAAGTTGCTGGCCTATTTCTTGAACAAATGGTCCGTGGTAGATCTGGGGAAAGTGTGGAAATGCGATGGTAAAAATCTGTCATTTCAATCTCGTCTCAGTTAAATTATACGTAAAACCTCGATAAATTAGCTCTGACATGCTGTCATCGAAGCAATCTTTGTGGAAAATTATTTGCGATTCATATCTGATTTGCTTGCTTTGTCATTGTGTCTATTTTTGACACGTATGTAGAACCGCTATATAGCGTATATACCAAATGATATATATTATTTCATTATTCAGGATCATCGTCGAGGATGGAGCATGGTCGAGCGGATGCGAGTTACCAACATATGAATCCAACATTCGTAGAAGGCGATGTAGATCGCGATTGATTTTTATAATTTTCTTTCAACATTTAGTCATAATCCTGAGTATCATTTTCACCCAAATATTTATCAGAACTTAGCGAGTTGACCAGTGTCTATAGCTACATATTTACTTACCAATTCATGTATATTGTGCGTAACGGGCGACGCCGGGTAGCTGTCTATGCTAATCTATGCAATATATAGACGTACTTTTATCTTCGTCTGCCTACCTTGATCTGCTGACTACAAAACTGTTAGTTTACACTGTAAGCTTTACTCTATCGCCTTATATCTAAATAAGGGTGAAAATTGTTGATCAATGTTCAGTGATTGGTCTTGTAAAATCAATAGCAAATTTCCATGATTCAGGGGACCTAGCTTACAAACTTCCTGCAAGAGTTCGTGACAAATAAAAAGGATTGATGCGCACAATACAAAAATTTCTTACAGTATTGATACTATAAAGGAGAAACAAATGTATTTTTTTCTATTAGTGAGGATTGGGTCAGCAGTTACTAATGAAACTCAGTTTTCGGCTGCGTTCTAAAAGTTTGAGATCAACAGCATTGCACGAATTGAACTTGATTTTTGATTCTCTCAACCTCTAGGCAACATGTCGTGAAGAGAATCAATAGCCTGAAACAGGTGACCCAGTGAACATATAAAGTTCGGAGGTCTCGCCTCGGCGTCTGTGAAATGAAAAACTATCAAATTTAAACGACAGGGAATTAATCAAACTATCTATTTACATAATAGTTAGGCACGTTCGTTCTGGGATGGGGTATAGTTGAACTTCTAGCTTGCAAGCCATTGCGTCATAGATAACATTTATATGCACCCAGTAATCAATCACATAACTATTTGTTATGCAAATCAAAGAGAATATAACCATACTAGAAATAGTTTATGGCATGTTATTTAAAATCACTCCTTTGAATTTTGCGCAATATTTGATAAAAATTGAGGTAAAAATATGCATGAATATTTTTTCAAGTTGCAGAAAGTTGCAATATAAAATTATACTTCAAACAGCGTAAGACATCATATGCCAAAATTATGAGTATATCTAGAAAGTTGCCGGAAGCTGTACAAAAAGTTGCAAAAGTTGCAGAAACTTGCCCTACTAATGAGCTATAATGGATTAAATATTGCTTTTCCGGTTTAAATTGTAACTGTAAACTCGCTCGCAACGATGTTGCAATTCCTAGTTGTTGAATTAAAATTTTATTTTCCAAAAGAATACAGCAACACTTCATCAGTTTACACACCCTTAGCAGCAAAGCCGTTGCCGGGTAATCACGATATATTTTAATTTGTACGTGTGAGTATTTGCTGAGTGAGCTAGTGTGATTTCTTTAATTGCCTTACGGACGTCTTGCGTTGATAGAACACCCTGCGTTGATAGAGCACCCTTGTTTTGATAGAACACTCTGCGTTGATAGAACACCCTGCGTTAATAGAACAGAACACCCTTGCATTGATAGAACACGCTGCGTTGTTCGAACACCCTTGCGTTGATAAAACACCCTTGCGTTAAGAAAGCACCCTTGATAGAACACCCTGCGTTGATAGAGCACCCTTGCATTGATAGAACAAAGATAAATACGCCCTTCTGGTGGTTTTTGCTGGTCGCATTGTCGCGATGACTATTATCCACAACAACCAATGTCAAGGTGCTTCCGAGCACCTACCAACAAGCTAGAGGCTTCGAATGCGACTGTGGAGTAGTAAAAGGGTTGGGGAACCACACGTCTAGTAAATCATTACGCAATATATTTAATTTTGCCACTCGCCCATTCTCTTATTGTTAACGACGTCGTTGCTAAATTCGCACCGAAAGCAATGAGAAATAACGGTGTCGTGAAAATGTCATAATAGAACAGATGGTTTTGGGCGCAAAGCTTCACACCTGCATAGCAGTGTAGTTATTATTATAGTTGTCGAAAATGAAATAATGCGGAGCTTATCACTTCTTCGGTCTGGTGTGACACGGCCAAATTTTGGGTGGATTAAACTATCGTATTGCTGCTGGCTCGTACGATCTCGAATAGTGACGGTCATAACATTTTTCCGACCTCACCATAGATGGCTATATGTGGTGAATTCCGGGTTCAAGTACTATCAATCAAAAACCATCGCTCTCAATCGTATTTAGGACATGTGAGGAGGAAGTGATCTACGGTAGGCTATACGT
>ATSW01117541.1:0-12269 GCA_000444245.1 Botryllus schlosseri
GCGGCCCCGACCGTACTCTGAAATTCTAAATTTGGCCCTCACATCGGAAAAGTTTGGGAACCACTGGTTTAGAACGTCTCTTCTATTTCAGAAGTGCGCAGTAATGCATTTTCTTCCACATCTAGTTTTGAGAGAATTCAAGCATATGTTACTTTGATTTTTACATTTTACAAGCATTAATGTTTCCTTTATTCTTGTTCTCTAATGATGCTTCTCATTTTTATAGCCAAAATCAAATACTTTTGGAATATATGTTGATGTTTCGAGGATTTTATCGATGGTGACATTTCTCAAGGCCCGAGTATCAGTATGTGGAGATGCCTGTGCTTTGATATTAAGGCTTCTATTTTGTGATCCCACCGTCAAAAGTTACCCTTCAAAAGAGCATTCCTAAATTTGAAACAACCAATGGTAGTTAATTACCACTTGGCTATTGATGATTGTCGACTCTTTTCAGAAATTGGTGAAGTTTATCAATCAGAACTTCGAGGAGATATCCAAACTTGATGAGATACTCGAATTGCCGATAAAGTATTTGATCAAGATACTGAAGTCTGATGACCTGAATGTTGCCTCGGAAGAATCGGTGAAACCTATGGTAGTAGTATTGGTTACAGTACAACGACGGTTATGCGATACTTTGGTTCAGGTTTTTCGTTTGGTGGAGGCTTGGATTCTGAGCAACTTTTCAACTCGAAAAGCACATGTTCACAAACTCATTCAACTTGTGCGCATGCCTCTGTTGGACGCGTCATTCTTGGACGCGAAATCGCGGCTGAACAAATTACTGTGCAATAAATATTTTGTTCAGGATATCTTCAATTCAACGCAGGTCAGATAGCACTGGTGAGAAGTCACTATAAATGGGGTACTGAGATTTTTTTGTATAATTCAATAGGCTACTAATTTCAAGGAATCCTACACACAACGTTGTTCACCCAAAGTTTTGTGTGCCGTGGGTGGAAAAAGTGGCCTGTTTGCTACTCTTGGGAGGTAAAGTACGGTGATTACAGTATACGTTCATGGAGTTGCTGTGCAGTTGTACAGGCCTCTAGCATGTACTCGTGGTTTGTTATCAAAACAGGCCTTGCATTGTGAAATAAAATTATCTTCATTTTCGATAGATTCTTGTATTTTACAGAAACTTGACTTGATAATAATCTATCACTCCTGACTTTTCGGTTATTGCTGTGAATTTCATGAGTTTATAATGCTGCATAAACCACCTCTTTCATAATATTAGCCATGTACAGGTAGTGTGAAACAGTTTTAAACCATGCCCTGGGGTAAATAGTGCATTATAATGTTCCTGTAAGTCTGCTTGTGCACTTGGATTGCTTTTGTCTCACAGCATGGAAATTTATAACCCGGAAAATGATATTTGGCAAACCGTGACGCCGTTGCCACACCACCGATACGAATGCGGCGCAGTAGTGTGCGATCGGAAACTATATCTGATTGGCGGTATACAATGCAAACCGTACAAGTATGCTTTGTTTCATCACTGTTACTGGTGCATATTCCACTATCATTGTATATTCAGACAACACAGCAACTCTGTAACAGTGTGGGATCCTGAAAGTGATTCGTGGAGTCCGGCGCCTAGTATGATGAAGTGCAGGAGCAGTTTTGGTGTAGTTGTAGTGAAAGGTAAACTATATACTTCTGGAACATAGAATGACGGGGGTTACCAGAATTCTGTATTGCGTAACATGGGCATGGGTAGGGCTATAGACTTTTTCATCTTGATTTGTCATGCATTGTAGAGAATCTTCCGATTCATTCAGAGTGTGGAGTCAATTTTGTCTATTACATTTCTTCTGACACCACATTTGATAAAGAAAATCCAATCTACACCACGCATGAGGATTTTCGGGTACTGGTTGTGAACGGTTACAGAGTAGGAGTTGTGACTGCGTTGAAAAGTAATACCTTAGCTTCAATTGAAGGAAGACTTATGCTTTGGCAGTTAAGAGTAAAATCGCATGAAGTGTATACGACGCCAACTGTGAGAGCGCCGTAGTGTAGCACGCAGTGTGAATAACTTGGATCAAGGGTGAGTGTGTTGTGACCGTAACCGAACCTTATGTTAAATTTAAGGTGATATTTATGTCCTGGGGGGTTACGACGGTGGGTCGTACTTGAAAGCCATGGAACGATTCTCCCAACAAAAGCAACAGTGGGAACAAATGCCTGACATGCTTCAAACAAGAACTTGCTTTTCTGCCGCATCTCTTCATGATAGTCTTTATGCAATCGGAGGTTATGGGCCTGTTCACCAGAGCAGGTACATTTGGAGATTTGCTATTCGATACTTAAAGGTGTTCTTACAGTTCATATTATCACGCAAATGTTGTTTTGGTGGTGATCTTTTGGAGCAGAAGTATTGCGGTTATCGGTTTGATTAATCTATGACACCGAACTTGCATGCAGATAAGCGCTTCCACCCAAATCCCATGGAAAAGAGCATTTCCCAGTTTACCAATACTGCCTTTGCTTTCTCTGGCTATCATATTTATCCACCGCATCCCTGCTATTAGCTCGGCGCACTCCATAACCTTACGATTCCTTTGCATCTTCTACGTCCAAGCACTTCAATGGCACAGACGAAAATCAACATACTACGACTACCTTCCTCAGTAGATGCGGTTGGTAAACTTTTCACAGTCACTGGATCATTAATATCACCGTACGTATCATGCACAGCAGATCTTCCGTATCACAGTCTCTGGTGACATGACCACCTGTACCTGTATTCAACTTTTCTGCACTTAATGATGATATGCTCTCCCATAATTTTAACACGCACGGTTGGCTGTGATTTCTACTGTTGATTCCAGTGTCGAATCGTATAACATTGCCACAAAAATGTGGAGCTACGTCACGCCTATGCTGACCAAACGAATCAACTTCGGGGTCGCTGTCTTCAAAGATTTCATTTATGTTGTGGGCGGTCACAGTGGCACGGCACACCTGAGATCTGTTGAGAGATTCAATTCAAGGGATAACGATTGGGAGATTTGCAGCCCCATGACCCGTCCGAGAACTGGTAAGGGCAGTGAGCCGTCTTATCGGTGTGAATTATTGACGGATCCTACTTGTTCCATTACAGCTAACATCTGTCACAACCAAATATTCAATGGTTGATTTCTCATGTCCATTGACATCCATTAACTGTGGGTCTTAATTCAAACCACTGATATTATTTAACCCATAGAAATTATTCTAAATAAGTTTTATCCATATTTGCATGATTGTCATACTTTCACCTTTCAGTTACGGTTTTTTGTCTTTCATATCAATGTACGTACAATTTGCTGGTTCGACTTGATTGTTGTTCTACTCAAACCCCAATTACCACCAGGCATTTGTCATTGAAATAGAGACACATACATGCTAGTCAGGTATTTCGTAGAGTTACCATATGTACTCCTTAAGGAGGATTTGTCCTACCTTTTCAGGAAATCGAAAACGTCCTCCGAGGATGCCTAAATGTCTTCCTTTTAAGAATTCATCCTCCTTTATAGCTTTGACAGCCAAGACTAATGGATAGGCACAATTAATAAATCACACGAAATCTGCAATTCGGATGTTGGGGCTGGTTTTTCGGGAGTGGGGCTGGAAAATAACCTTCTTTTTAGTCAACACCACAGGAGTATTAATAAGAGTGGATCAATGGGAAGTCGAGTCTGAAAAATTACCCTTTTACCATAAAAACTCCAGAATCATCAGTTTTCTATTCCTTTTCTAACTTTTGTGATTTGTAAAAGTGTAGGTCTACTCTCTTCCGGTTCCTAAAATATTGTAACCCTACGTTTCATCGAAACATACGTGCACTAGCAGAAGAACATGATATATTATGTGGAAATATCACGTAAATTAGAAATGTTACACTCTCGTATTATAATTAACCATATGTTTTACTCGGTTGACTCTGGCTGGTCAGAGTCAACCAAGGTCTCCAGCTGCCCCACTCATTTTTATGCTCTTTGTTGATCTTAAGCGGAGAAACTGTCCTTCTGAAACTGGCATAACTCGCCGAGAAACCTACCAGTTTTATTCAGCTCTAAGAGCTCAGAGTAATTAATGACCCAGTTGTCGGAAAAAATTCAGAAATCATCTGACTGACTGGATGTACTGTATATCAGTGGTTCTCAGCCATCGGGTCTGCGACAACTTACCTGTCGTCTGTCCATTATATCTTTCATATGTCCATTGCAAAATGCCGGAACATTACAGCTTGTACCAGACTGACATTAATTTTATCGTGAACCTTTTTGTTTTGTTTCATAGACGGCTAATTGTGCTGTATAGGAGACAGTATCCCAGTCATGTGCTCTCCCCTCGTTTGAATATGCACGTTTCAGGTGTGGGCACAGCAGTGATTGCAGGAAGACTGTATGCTGTCGGCGGTCATTCCGGACATGAGTATTTGAGCGATGTCGACTGTTATGATCTAGTGAGCAACACTTGGCAGAAATGCAATGGAATGGACCTACCAAGATGTGGATTCGGGCTTGCCGCTATGTGAAATGCCTGTCTACAGACGTGACTATTGTTGCAAAGCAGTTCTGCATAAAGGCTGCTAAATTGTGATCATGTGCATACTGCTTTTTGTAAACACTTTTTGACTGTCTTCATTACAATTGCATAAATAAGACGTTTTTGCCAGTTCCATAATACATACATCACAAACAGGATTGTGTTATCTGTTCTGTGTGTTTTGGGCGGTTGGAAAAGATTTATTATAATGAGGTGATGCCTATGTTCAGATTATTTGCCTAAATTGCTGTCCATATCAGTGGTTCTCAAGCACTCAACTTGTAAGAATGAGAATCAACCAGAATGTAATTACGGAGGAGAATTGGAACCAGAACTTTTGAGTTGTGCAATAAAATTTTGTTTTAATTTTGCTTTCACATATAACTGGTCTTGAGTTAGGGCTACTTTTCAACAGCTTGGTGCAACACTTTCATTGTAATGTAGCTCAAGTTGAGAGTATACTATTGGCCCAATAATGTCAAGAAGTAATAGAAGTCGGTGCAATGATTTCTTATCCTGAAATGTTACAGCCCTCAACATCTTATATTTGATGAACCGGCTGAAAAGATGTGGGCAGCGGTTGAAAACGGGTCTGTCTATTTTGCTTGTCTATGTATGCTATGTCAATGCGAAATCACCTCCGGATCACACAAATGTGGAGCGTGTAATGATCCTGTTTGTCAGCAAGGCGACTTTATGGTAATTGGTAAAGTGAAACCACGGGCATAACAAAAATGCCACGAAACTTTTGTCAAGTCTTTTAAATCAAATATATAATCAAACTGGGTCGGAAAATTCATGCGAAGGGAGGATATTGCGGCATAAAATCTCTAAATCTGTTTCAATTTTTTATAAAGTCATGTTATTTCGGAAGAAGTTTTCACGATCTGGGGCCATTCAAAGGAGAACGTGCTGTTTGTGGAGGGACCTGTTGAGAACCAGTGGTCATGATTGATCAACAGTATCGTCTGTTTCAAGAGTCAGAACAATGACTGGCAGTTGCACAATTACATGGAATTCGTGTCATCGAGTGGACACAATTCCAAACCGGGAGCTCCCCAGATCATATTCGGAACTCTTGACTGTGTTTATAACCTATACCCTTTCGCCTGTACGGAATTGGTGTCCTGTGCTCACACTACGTTTTATTTTTATATTAAATTACATTCAACTTGGAGAATCATCGCTGCTCACCTGATATATCAGGCAAAACGTACAGAGATTACAGTAGGGCTTTTGAAATGTTCCATTCATGATTGCAATTTCCGTAAGCATTGGTAATTTCTTTCATTGTTCCAATGCAGCTGGTTTAGATTCCCTTGGTATACTGCACTTCATATAACATATATGCAAGCTGTTGCCTCATACAAAACTTCAACCACATTAGTAACGCTGCATAATGCATATACTTCCCGGGGTGGAATTGGTGGTAACGTCACATGTTATACTTTTCTTTCTGCGGGATAACCTGATTATTGTATGTAAGAAACCCTTGTCACGCACAACTTATTGCTGAAAGCAACAATCTAAATGGCAGTTACCGGTATATATCACTATTAGACGGAAGGTTTACTTGTCAGAAAAATGAGCCTGTATTCCTCAAATCAAACTGCTCGAATTTACTAGAGAAGCAGAATTGAATACGAGACTTGCTTGTTTGTTGAAGGACCATATATTTTCAGACATTCAGCGCTGCTTTTTTCAGCTTATTCACCTCCCGGTTTACAATGGCACGCCTCTTCTGCTTGAGCTTGATGAGGCGGAATCTGTCGAAATCGGTCATTTTAGATTTCCTTTCTTTTGCATCAATTTTCTTCGCCCAGCTCGTCTCGGCCCACTTGGCATTGACATCTTCTTTCAGCCAGTTTTTCCTCACGTTTCCTGAACGAGCACCAAACGCGATAGGAATTCTGAATTTTGTCAATTGAATTTGCTTCAGATTGACGATTACTCTAGGCACATCAGAGCATGGCCCGTCCACGAGAAGCCTATTCTGGTCAACGACATTGACGATAGCTGCCAGCTTTCCAGAATGTGGTCCGACTGCGATGTAGACAACTTTACCGATCTCAACAAACTTCTTGTAAACCATCTTTGCGATTATAAGTTGGCTACTTGATGGCCAATCCCTCGCTAAATAGAATACGCACTACACACCGAGGAAATCGCGATGGAAAAAGATAGACTTGAGCAACGACAACACGGCGTGATAACCGGAGAGCTCTTGCCACATGATGTGTGCTTAAATTTTTAGATAAAAATGGTTTTAGATGATTCACTGTGGCAAAATCTTGTCATCGACAATTTTATATTAAAAAAATGAGATATTGAAAATATATATGAATTATTTTACTGACGGTGAAAATCCAACGCCGCAGTTAGATGGCTCAAATGTGATAGATAATCATCCGTATCCGGAGTCCGGTAGAATCGGCAAAATCAAGCGCGCTTATTTATAGCTTTGATCAAAGAAACTAGCCTGCAATACAAGATACAACATACATTATACATATACTTACATCCACCAGAATTTCATACATTCATTTTAACGAACAGGTATTTAAATTATATACTGTAATGTGAGTAGCTGAAGAGGGATTCTAGTAAATTCGGAACAAGGTAATTTCGGACCATTTCGGACAGGTAACTTCGAACCATAGCCTTACAAAAGGAGTGGATGTCGGGCCGGTAAATTGGAACAAATGTAAGTAATTACGATTTACAATGTGCAATAATACCGGTGTACGAACTCGAATTGAAGAGTCACCAAAATGCATCCAATGCTGGATTGGACGCCTGCTCAAATCGGGCGGGTTTGCTCTAACCATACGGTATGCAAATCTCAGTGCTATAAAATTTTTGATCTCAATAACATTAGAAACTATTTCAAATTCTATAGAAGCTTTGAAACCCAGATCCACAATAANNGTCGACGTACNGAATTTAAANTGCATTGGCCGGGAATCGAACCCGGGCCTCCCGCGTGGCAGGCGAGAATTCTACCACTGAACCACCAATGCGACAGTATATTAATTAATGGTGATGCATAGCGTAGCAATGAGATCATAGGGATCTGCCGATTATCTTAAAGTTGATTGCAGTTATGGGGATGGAAGGCTTTGGCGAGATCAGAATGTATTCGTCTTCTTTGATTTAGAATAACTCTTCATTCTACTGGGTCGGGAAAGTGGGAAATCAGGTCATAATATCTCATGCAATTATGCAAAATATTCGACTTGAATAAAGTCATATAAAATATCTCGAGTCATATGACTTGGTCGGGGCATGCGCAATGACTCGAGTACAAGTGGAGACAACAAATTACTCAAGTGGAGTCGAGTCGTTTTCCGTTTTAAAAAACAACTCGAGTCAAGCGAAGTCTCCAAAAAATCACGACTCGAGTCGACTCTAGTCCTTACTGCACTGGTGCGATTTTATGGTCCTGGTGCCCTTTGTAGAATGATATTGGCAATTCCTAAATAAAATCAACAGTACCTATCAAATAATCAGGGTTGTAATCAGGGCTTTGGAGCAGCCGTAAATTTGCATTGCTCCAGCTCCGGCTCCGGAGCTTTCTTCTATCATACAATAGCTCCGGCTCCAGCTCTGGAGCTGCATTGTTACCACTGCTCCGGCTCCAGCTCTTGCTCCGGCTCTGAAAACTATCGAAGGTGTCTGTCTATTTCAGGGGTGGGTAACCCGCGGCCTCCGGGCCATATGTGGCCCGCGAGAAGGTTTTGAGTAGCCCGCGAGCTAACTTCCAATTATATTATCGAAATTCTATTATATTATCGAAATTGAATTGCTCAGATGGTGAGCTTGCAAGGCCAACCAAAAATATGATTTGTCTGGCAGCGACACTTGGGATGTTGATGACTAAAATATCAGTTGCGACGCATTGGCAGATCCAGGGTCCAGTCACATTTCTAGTAAATCGTTTTACATTACAATAAACTAAAAAAGTAGTAAAATTTTTCTTCGCGCTTCGCGTGTTTAATTGTCCCACGATTTCTTTCTTCGGAGCCTACCCTCTCCTGACAATGAAAAAACGCATGATTTAGCAGATTGAGTCTAACTATATATTCGCAATTACGAGGAAAAGTCTTTTCGCGTTTGCGCTCGCAGAAAGATCGTCGACGATGAAATGTAGGCAAAAATCATTGTCGCATATTAGCGGAAATCTTCGATATCGATATGTCCAGATGCCGAATAGTCCTGTCCTTGCAAACTGAGCCCAGCAAGCGGTATACAGTCGACTCGCAATATACCCAAGTAATAATAATATATACTTTGAAATTTTTACGCGCCTGGCGTGGCTAGTGGGCATGGGCAGCACACTCGTTCGTCGATTTCATGTGGCCCTTTAGCCGAAAAGGTTAGCCCCTGCTATATAAATTACTAATTTACCCGTAGGTTAGTTATCTATAGTAATCAAGAGTCTATCAGCCGCCAGTAACATCGGATGCAGTAACGAAGACATGGGTGCCGGCGTGCCGGCTGGTGACGTCATTATGAATACTTGTCAATTGTCGATAACATCATATAGTTGCACTGGAACGCACTTTACTCCATGCCATTGCTGTGTACAGCATTAAAATTCTGACGCGGCGTTTTAATACTGGCGCTGTACTCGTTAACATTAAGCCATACAGCTCAATTCAATCTTTAAATGTGCGATTATTATTCAACTGTAACTGTAGTAAGAGCAATATGGGCGGATATCACGACCTCATCAATAGAAATTCCATTTGTACCAAATTGTTCAAATGGCCGATGGTTTGACGTTTGGTATTGGTGCACTCGTTACCAGTCCACCCGGTGTCGATCAAGCTTATCGGAATATAATATTTTCCCGCTTAAACGAATCGAATTAAACACTGCGCCATGCACATTTCGCCATGCCCATAACGAATTGAACTATGCAGTATGCACATTTACAATGCACATTTACAAGTCACAGTGCGCGATGATCGGGGAATACTAAAGTATCAACCAGACATCCAGAATGAATTAATGAAACAGATGGCCAACACCGACATTTCATTGTAATTTCGAAGAATAGTAACGTATCCACCCTATTGCGATTTCGTCTAGTGGTATACTGGTGCTTGAAAATGCGACCAGAAAGTGCTAAAAGTGAGGAAAATTAGAATATCATAAATGCGAACCATTCAATATCACCAAATAGAGTTATAAAAGTGGGGTTTACAAGACTTCAACTGGAAACTGAGCAGTCAACACAATGACTTGGACCCGGACTCGAGTCATTATTACCATGACTCGAACTCGAACCCCTGCTCGATGACTTGGACTTGGACTTGACTCGGTGGTGAATTGAAAATGACTCAACTTGACTCGAGTCAAAACTATAAAAGTGGGATTGACTTGTGACTCGGAGCTTTGTGACTTGGTTACAACCCTGCAAATAATATCTATTTAAATATACTTTAGTCTCGGTCTACTATAGCGTGACTCAAGCTTTATTAAATCAATAATTTTTCTGCTCAATAAGAAGAATTAACTGTCCGTTACAAACTTGAAACTACCGTATAGCAATTTATGTTAGATTGCATTCACATATGCTCAGAAATACGTTTTATATCAAGCCACAGAGACACTGCGACAACAAATGCGCTCAGCTCTCGATTCGGTATTAGATTGAATTTAAATATGCTATTACGTTCAATTTTTAAATTCTCGAAGTTAACCTTCCTTACTTGTGAAATCAAAACACGCATCGTCCTTTGGTCGGCTTGAACCACCAACATTTCGGCTAACAGTCGAATGCCTGATCGATCGAATCATAGACTACGGAGCAACGACAATAAGGGCTGCGCTCAGCAGTTGATTCCATATTAGATTGATATCAAGTGGGATTTATGTCATCTCCAACATCAGTATTATTGAAATCTGCATTTGTTAGTGGTGGAATAAAAAAATCATCGTCCCAATGTTGGTGGCAGACTAAAACAGGTTATTTTTGTAAAAGTGATATAATAATGTTGGTCGTCCCTGGATGAGCTTGAAACACCAACGTTTCGGTTAACAGCCGAACGCGCTAACCCAGGGCCGGTCAACCCGTGGCCCGCGGGTCACATTTGGCCCGCGAGAAGGTTTTGAGTGGCCCGCGCGGTAATTTTCGAAATTAGTAATATTATCAAAAATGGATTGGCCATATTGGGAACTTGCAAGACCAACCCAATATTTGATTAGTTCGGAAGCAACACTTGAAGAGTGACGAGTAAAATATCAGTTCCGACGCATAGGCAGATCCATGGGCCGGTCGCATTTTGGTAGATCTTCGTAAATCACAATAAAGCAGAATATTCTGCGGTAGATTTATCTAAAGTGAAAAATTTCTTCACGCTTCAGGCAATATGATGTCACTCGATTTCTTGCTTTTAATATAGGCTATTGCTACACCCCCCTGAAAATGAAAGAACGCCTAATGTACCAGATTGCGTGTACCTGTATTCGCAGTTACGAGAGAAAGTGTTGTCCAACATCATGTATATCGCAGAAAGACCGTCAACGATGAAACCTATAGGCACAAAATGATTGGCGCATGTCGGCCGAAGCTTTCGATGCCGATATGTCCAGGCGCCGAATAGTCAAATCCTTGTGAACTTAGCCCAGAGATATACAGCAGACCCGCAACATATACAAGTAACAATATTATTGACCTATGAACTTTGAAAAAAAATTCGCGCCTTGCGCGGGTTGTGACCCACGCGTTATTCGTCAATTGCATGTGGCCCTCTGGCAAAAACGGTTGGCCACCCCTGCGCTAACCGATTGCGCCACCGAGTCACCGCGGTAAGGTTTGTGCTGAGTAGTCGATTCAGTATTCCATTAAATTAAAATAGACTTCTCTGTACGTTGAATATAAAAAGTCAGCCTAATGCTAGTGGTGCAATAGCGATACGATACGTCCCTGGGTGGGCTTGAACCACCAACCTTTCGATTAACAGTCGAACGCGCTAACCGATTGCGCCACAGAGACATACGACGTCTGTGCAAAATTCACCAGCCGATACTATATTCGATGGAAGGAAGCTTCTAGATCAAGATCGAACACTATCGAGCACTAAGGCCGAGGTTCAGACGATTTTGAGTCGCCGTGCAAACGTCGTTTTAGCACCCTCATATCTGTTCATTACATTTACATCGCATAGTCTTGCGTACTACATTGTACAATGTACATGGTGTGCTTTGAGTCGAGAAAAGTAATAGAATAGGCCTTTTGCAGGACTTCGATCACGTGACTAGATACGCATAGCAACCACAAATTGGTTAGCAAGCTACTTTCTCGCGCACCTGCTCCAGTGCTAAATATCGCATAGTGTACTGTTGATTTCTGGTTGTAAACGTTTCGGAAATTTGTTGTAGAAGTCATCAGAGATTCACCTATGCTAGATGTCAATCATGTACAAAGCATCTAGAATGATATCTTCAGAATTACGCAGAAATCCATCGGTAACGTAGTCGTATTACGGTACTCAACTCTGATCATATGTACTTAAATTTATGCATTTGAAGTAAAGCGATTGGTTTATATTCTGGTAAGAGTATTTGTTAGTTCAAGCAGTACTATTTGTCTGTTGTGGAGCCTGATTTTGGATGGAAGATATGACTGAAGCAGTCGGGACCCTATCGCAAGGATCAGGATATACTGTGTGCTGGTTTGGGTGCTGGCGTGCTGCTATAAAACAAATGTCGCTGAACAC